>BQNB010086321.1:3296-28227 GCA_026074375.1 Tanacetum coccineum | reverse complement strand
TCTTAGCAACGCATGAAAGAACCACGAATAAATGCGTATAGGCCAAGAAACCAATTCGAACCACTTGCTTAATAAAAAGAACGAAACCACAATTAACCACAAAAACTAACAAAAACTAAACCCACCCGTGGCGAATGATACCAAATGTTAATAACCCAATATAATCACTTTCACTTCATTATTGAAACAAGAAAATAAGATGAGAAGAATGGAAGAATTGTAGAGAGAAATAAAGAGGTGGAAGGTTTACACATATATTCAAAAATGAGAAAAATGGCAACCAACCCCCTCTCCATACTTGGAGAGGGGTATTTATACTTAATACCAAGAGGCTTTCATGCCTTGGTATTTCTACGGGCCGGGCTCGGGATTACTTGGGCTTTCGCCCGATACACGTGACCGGTTAGATTACATTTAAGAGCCCGTTTACCCGTGTAGCCTATTACAACGTATAATTATTTAATGACTGAGACCTAATATAGTTATGAACGAACTTCCATTGTTCGACTCATTATTTTGAGGCTAACACTTTGAGGCGGATAGGAGGTGGAGGCGAGGGGTAGTGGAAAAAGGAAGGGAATACTGTAATGAGAGAGAGACTGATGAGAGAGCGATGACGATGATTGCGCTGAGATTTTATTTTCGGTGCGGATGGATTAGAGAGAGAGAGAGAAGATGAGTTGAAGAAGATGATTTGAGTGAGAGGCGACGATGAGTCTTGGAGAGAGAGAGTGGGTCTTATTGAGCCCGTTTGTATGAGAAGTTGAGTGGGAGAAGAAAAGATGATGGACATTTGAGTAAGGTTTTGGATGATGAGTGTGCTGTTTATGCGAGATATGGAGCGTTAGTCTTGATTTGAAGAGAAAGGACTGACGTGAGTGAGAAGAGAGTCGAGGGGAGGGGTGAGGGATGATGAGAGGGAAAGAGCGTATAGAGATAGATAGATAGATAGAGTCAAAGAGAGAGAGACTAGATTGATGAGGGAAGAGAGAGTATGATTTGAGGATCTGAGGAGTAGAGAGAGAGAGAGGATGTAGAGATACGTAAGATTGGAGAGGAGGAGTGAGAGGAGAGAGAGAAGAAAGAGGTGAGAGAGATGGAGGAGGGAGTGTGATAGATGAGGAAATATAAGGAAAGGGATGAGGGGATCAGTTAGAGTGAGAGTGAGAATAAGAGACGATGGAGAGAGGTGAAGAGGAGACGATGAGGATTGTTGTGAGTTGCTGATGAGAGATGAGAGTTTGAGGTGAGAGACGAAGAAGGGAAGAGAGTTCGAGGAGAGAGAGACACGAGGAGAGAGGGGAAGAGTAGAGGAGTATGTGAGTGAGATGTGATGTATGTGGCGTAATGATTAAGAGGGATAGTAGTGAGAAGTGGCTGAGTTGAAGATGAGAGGGAGGAAGAGAGGATTATGAGAGAAGGATGAGAGAGAGGAGGAGAGAGGGCGAGTGAGAGAAGAGAGAAAGAAAAGGGAAAAGAGGAATGAGGATGGAGAGATAGGGGAAATGAAAGAGAGATAGAGATTTAGAAAGAGAGTGAGAGGGATGGACTTGAGAGATGAGAGGACTTGAGCATTAGAGTTTCGAATTAGACTGAAGTCGGAGGAAGAAGATGAAGTTGAGTTAGAGAAGATTGATTTTATTTTGTGAGAAGGGAGAGAGTGAGAGAGAGAGAGTACGAGAGAGTTGCGGAGAGAAGAGAGATTCCGTGATGCAATTTGGTGGAGGGATTGTGAGAGAGAGTTGATGACCGATGAGTTTTGGAAGTTCGAGAAGAGAGATGGCGGTAGGGAGAGGAGAAGGAGAGAGGGAGATGGAGAGAGGGAGGGGGGGGGGAGAATGGGTTGAAGAGGATTGAGAGATGAGTGACGATTCGTCGTTGACGAAGGGAGGAGGTGGGTGGGATAGATGGTCTGATGTGTTGTGAAACGACGAGCGATGGATTGATAGTTCAGGGATACTTGTTAAGTGTGAAAGATGGTTGGTGAGAGGAAGGGAGCAGAGAGAGAAGAATTGCGAGCTTCGGCGAGGTTGTTGAGTTTTGAATGTTGTTTATTGGGGTGATTGGATGGTTTGATGATACTACTTGAGATGGATGATCTTTGTGTCGTGGCGTATTTTGTAGAGGATAGGTCTATTTTTCGTGAGTCTGAGAAGATGCGCTGATGTGAGTTATGGCGATATTGTAGATGTCTGGCCGCTTAGGGTTAAGAATCGGAGCGAGTATGTAGGAGTGAGCTGAGATTGTGATGGGGTAGATTTGGAGTGAGAGTAATAATTGTTTGCTTTGGAGTTTGTGGGAAAGAGAGATGAGAGATGTTCGGGAGGAATCTTGCAGATCAAGGTAGAAATGAAGTCGTGGAGTGAGCAAGTTGATCATGATGACGTGAGATATGATTGTGTTATACGAGACGCGTTGATGAGTAGGATTTAGAGAGTCGAGGGGGAGATGTGATGGGGGAGAAGATAAGAAGAGATGAAGAGAAGAGAGAGGGTGAGGGGAGAGAAAGTGAGAGGAGGGATAGAGAGAGAAGGTGTTGTGTTAGTTAGTTGCGATGGGGTTGGGGGAAGGCTGTGTATGACAGGAGATGTTGGTTAGGTGAGCTTATCAGTGGTGGGTTTGATTTACTGGAGAGGTGGAGAGAGGAGAGAGAAGAGATGTGGAGTCTTTGTGGTCTGAGAGAATGGTGGATGAGATGTAGAGAACGTGTGGTTTTTGGTAAGTATATTTAGATTGATGGAGTGACTTGGAATGGTTGATGAGTCGAGATGGGAGTTGATTCATGGAGGGTGAGGATATTCAATGATTTTAATAGAGAAGAATAGGATTGAGAGAAATTATGCTCTGATTTTGTGAGAGAGAGGGGAGAGAGAGAGATTAAGGATATAGAGAGAGGGCTGAGAGACGAGGAGGGAGGAGAAGGTTAGGGACATGGCGGAAAGAGGGGAGAGAGAGAGAGTAGGGATAGAGGATGAGAGAAGAGATGAGGGTATCAGAGACGGGGAGTAAAAGAGGAGGAGAGGGAGAGAAAGGGAGATGGAGAGGGAGTGGGAGAGAGAGGGGGATAAGGAAAGAGAGAGAGGGAGGGAGTGAGTGAGTGAGAGAGAGAGAGAGAGAGGGAGGGAGAGATAGAGATAGAGATAGAGATAGATAGAGAGAGAGAGAGAGGAGAAAGAAGAGACGAGTTTAGTTCTGACGTAAGAAGATCTGCTTGATTGAATGAGTTGATGAGTCACTATGTATGATGAAGAGTTAGGTACGACGTCGATAGAGGGAGGAAGCGATGGAAAGTTGTTGGACTGCTGAGAGAGAGAGAGAGAGAGAAAGATGAATAAAATACAACAAGCGATCTAACAGGTTCTGGGAACCAATTTTTTTACCATGTATCAAGAGATTGAGATGACGTGTGTTTAAATGTGTGTGAGAGAGAGAGAGGGGAAATAGAGAGAGGGAGAATGAGAGAGAGAGATGATGAGAGAGATGGGGTGGGGAGAGGGGGAGATGAGAGCGAGAGTGAATCAGTTTTGAGAGAGAGATTGGTTGGAGGAGGACGAGAGAAAGAGGAGACGAGAGATGAGAGAGGAGAGTCGATGAGATTGTCTGAGGAGTACTTAGGAGAAGTGGGGATTCGATAGAGAGATATCTATTTTCGGATTTCTACGACGAGAGTGATGGAAAGAGTTGAGAGTGTGTGAGAGGGGGGGGGGGAGAGAGAGAGGAAGAGAGAGAAAGGGACTAGTTTACACATATGATAAAATACATGTTTAAGTGAATAATTAATCATCACTAAGGTGAACAACTAAGGGGCTAGTTTCCTAACTTGCCACTTTAGGTCCATATGGTCTAACAAAACATAATTAAACATGATTACTTGAGGTTCTAATAATAAATGTCTCACCAGCATCAGATGCTCCAAAGACACCAATAGTTAACCTTTTTTCCATGGATTAACGAGTCTGCAGGATCCTCTTCCTCCTTCTTAAAATCCTCGACATAAGTTATGGTCAACCTTTTACTTGCTCAACCGTGGGAAACATTAGCATTTGTCTGTGAACAGTTAGCCTAACCATGTGAAGCCTCAGGATTAGAATTTGGATTTAAAGTCTACTCTAGACCTCCTGAAGCGTGTAAATTTAGATGAGTAACAAGAGGAGTGTCAACCTAAGCATTGGTCTGACCAAAAAATTAATTCTCTACTTGATCCTTTAACACACAAGCTGGATGATTTCTAGCCTAACATTATTACATGGTGCACCCCCACCAGCAACGTTCACCACCTCATCCACTAGAACGATCACACGCTCACATGCAATTGTCAATAGGGAATCGTCAACATATGAGAGGTAATCCGTCAAATTCATCCATACAAAACAAAGCACAAAGAAATAATTCAGTACTTTTTAAGGAAATATAAATTTTACAAAGAGCGTATGTATGGAAATAATGTTTTTACCCATGTTGTCTAATTGGAGCACTTGCATAAAGCATGAGTCCCAACGGTTACAAAGTGAGCCTGCACCATGGCCCCCTCATGGAAAGGTCTCTGGCTCACAGTCATTGTTACAGGGTATTTTTCAAATCCATTTGCACACCAGCTGTGACAGTTAGAGGCCTGACGCTATCTTGATTTACGTCACGACTCCAAAAAATGAACTAGTTGGGCCGTTCTTCCTCCACAATAGTGATCCAAATCCAGTTGGTGTGCCACCCTATAAAGCCCCTAAATGCAGCCTCCATCTTAAACCTTTTGCATTCTTTCTTTTTTTCTATGGTCTACTAAGAGTCACATTATCTCAAGTACAATAAGGAACAAAACATGACCAACGTGGCCAAAATGATTAAACTATGTTTGACCAAGACCTACATTATCTCAAGTAAAACCTTTTGCATTCTTTCTTTTTTTCTATGTTTGAGCCATAAGACACGTTTCATCTTTGATCTTCTCTTCCTCATCTTCACCGCTATCGCTTCAAGATCCTCAAACAAAATCCCTTTGGTTTTTGTTTCTTGGTGGCTTTTGACATTCTCCGATGAGGTGATTTGGATCTCCGCATCTAAAACATTTTCTTTCGTTCGTTCCGTTCTTGTCGTCTCGACTACTTTTCATCACGTGGTTGTCTTACGAATCTACCTCGTCTTTTGAAGAACTTCTTAAAGTCCCTTATGGCCATGGCGTATTCTTCGTCTTCACTCTTGAAAGTCAAACTACCTTCATCACTAGATTCCTTTTTAGCCTTTAAGGCAAGAGATCTACTTTGTTCTCTTTTTCCTTTGACTATTTCAGAATCTTTCATAATTATCACTTCATGAACTTTCAAGTTACTGATAAGTTCGTCAAGTGATAGTGATGTCAAGTCCTTCGACTCTTCAATAGCCTTGACTTTTGCTCGACATTTAGGATGAAGTGCCCTAAGAAATTTCCTAACATAGTTCTTGCTAGAATAACATTCATCAAGTGCTTTTAGACTATTAATAATAGTGTTAAATCTAGCAAAAGCATAATCTATCGATTCCTCTTCTAAAATCGTGAATTGTTCATATTATTGAAAAAGAAGATCTAATTTTGTTATCTTTGACTTGACTATTACCTTGGTGAGTGATTAACAAGGTTTCCTAAATTTCTTTTGCAGTTTTGCACATAAAAATTCTTTCGTATTCTTTACGTGACAAAGCATTATAAATTACCATTTTGGCTTCATTGTTTTTAGCAAGTCTTCTTTTAAGGTCATCACTTTGTTTATCAAATGGTACAATTTCATCCTTTTTAGTTTCAGGATTATTTTCAGTAGGTGAGAAATCACCATAGGTAATGACATGCCAAAGATCTAGATCTTTTGATTTCACATAAGTCTCGAATATATTTTTCCACTAAATAAATCCATCGCTTTCAAAGAGTGTTGGTCTTTGCATGGATTGCCCACTTTAAATATTTTTCTGATTCCATAGATCGATTCAAGTTATAAAATACAGTTTATTTTAAAAATCTTGAGTGACTAGGCTTCTGATACCAATTGTAGAAACTAGAAGGGAGGGTTGAATAGTTTACCGCTTTTTAAAGTTTGATTAAATTTGTTTATAAAATCTTAGATCTGAGTTTACGTGATATCAATTGACAACAATATGAACACAATAAATAGATACACAAACAGTATTAACTACGGAATATTAAGTGCAAGACGAAAGAATAGAGCTAGAAATATCAAACCACAACACGAAGATTTATAGTGGTTCGGTAACAAAGGACCTCTTCGCCTTACTCTACTCCCTGAGTATCCAACTCGAGAGTTCACTTCACTATGTCAATAAGTACCCTTCAGGCAGAGAAAATCGTACACAAGTAGCTTACACCCATTTCCGACACTAAGCTAGATGTCGAGTTCTAATCTTAGCTAGAACCAATCTACTACTCACAATCGTATTTTGAGGTCTAAAATACTAACCGCTCACTCACTTATTTTCTTACCTAAAATACTAACACGATCTACCCGATCTATCTAATATACAAGAATAAAAGAGATGTGGTTGATGTACAATATACAACAAGATCGTAACAATGTTACGTATGTACAAACTAGTCTAAAATGTTTATATAAGTTAAATTCTCAAAGACTAGAAAATGTGTTTCCTGATTTAGAACAGAAAGAAACAGAGTGCAAAAGGTGAAAAATTCTGAGGGAACAGTGCTCTATTCATAGGCAAAGCCTGGGACAAAATTGGTCAGCCGACACCCTAATTTCCAAAGGCGGACCCCTGATTAATAAGGGGGCGCCCATACCTATCAGGGGGCCGCCCCTTATAAGACGCTTCTGATTTTGTTCTTTGTAGAGAAATGGTTTGCTAGGAGCAAGTTCTATGATTTGTGGGAAAAAATTTGAGGTCAATAAATATTTGAATATAACATTTCATTTGAATTATAAATATATTTTGTGTCTAAGTTAGTTTTGTAAAAGGTTTTGTGACTGTAGAACGTAGAGGGGGGGGGGGGGGGGTGAATACGGTTTGCTTGACTTCGTGGTGTGTTTGAAACGTCAAGTTCTTGAAAGAATCGGTGGGATGGGCGACTTCTACTTAGTCCAAGGGTGATTAATGAGTAGATAGAGATAGAGAGATACACCATGATGTATACTTAATAAGATGAATGAATGGTTCGGGGAAGGGGGTTTAGTCCTTCCGCAAGTCTTGTTTCGAATCTACGACACCGATACTATTCCTAGTATAATCCTTATGGTGGACTATAAATCGTATTACAATTTAATTCTACCGTCTTTCAACAAAGCTCGGTGCTCACACATAAGAGTTACTACCTACGGTATTCCGCCCTTAGAATCCACCCCTAAGAACCCATTATTCGACTTAACCTATAAACTTTAAAAGCCTTCCCCTTGGAAGCTTATCAAATCCTAACTAGATCCCTGATGATCTAGGCTTGATCCCACATATACAAGACTTCCCTTACAACTCGATAATAAAAGATATTTTGATTTAAGAATCAAATCCCTAACCTAGCCTAGAGACTCAATCTTAATAAAAAGGGTATGAGAAAGAAGACCCTCGACAAACACACAAGTATGGATTAGGTACTTGTGTGGCTCTCTTGTGAAGATGTGTTTACTTTAATAGAATGATGAGATGAGATGATTAGAACACTTTGATGTTTAGACTTAGGATTAGAGGAGAGAAATGAGAGGAAAGAATGTTTGTAAGAGGTGAGGAATACAAAGGCCAAGTGGGGTATTTATAGGCCAAGGAGCACAAATTGTGTAAAAACAATTCGTGTCTGACGCGCTACCTACGCGCTAGCAACGCGCCAGATTCCCGAAGATAAATTCTTCGGGACTTGGCGTTTTAACTACCCGCACTTGTTAAACCCCCAATTGTACTTCACGCTATGACCTTTCAATTATTCTTATGCTCAAGGTCAACCATCTCAAATAGCCATTTGATAAAACCGTTTGTGAAGTATTAAAAGCGTTTTTTGCTTATCCGATATTGTAAAAAGAGAAAAGAATTATCGGAAAGGGTATTTTGGGTATTCCTCAAAGTGATAACTAGCCTAGTTGGGATCCAACTAGAGATAGAATAGGCTATTTAGGAACCAAGGGAATATTCTTGGAATATTCTTTGCTTGGTGAGAAAGAGAGGAAAGATTGAAAATTTTGGATTTCAAATTTAATAACACACATGTTGGATAAGAGAGGATGAGTTGTGTATGAGTTATCATGATGTGACATATAGGAGCCTTTTGATCTTGTTTTAAATGGAGGGTTAAGATGAGAATAGTACATTTGTTTTTGTGGCAAGATCAAGGGTAGAGACAAGGTTTTATTTGTTGTGTGAGTAAGAATAGAATGTTTGTGAGAGGAGTTATGTTTGTTTGAGATGAAGCATTCATCCAATGGTTGAGAGTAGAATGAGGGAGTTTGGATTGATGAGGTGGCATGATCAAGGGTAGAGAAGAAAGTGTGTTTGTTGTGTTTGTTTGAAAAACAATCCAAGGGTTGAGAATGAAGGAGTGTGTGAACTTGGATTAGTGACATGCCTTGATCAAGAGTTGAGATGAAGAAGTGTGTGTGTGTAGTTTGAATTGTATGGAGAAGAAGATGAATAGTAGATATGTGGGGGAGAATGTTTTAAAAAGATATAGAAGATATTGGTTAGGAATGTAGGAGACATAAGGTACAACAAGTACAAGAGAAGTACATTATGTAAGAGAATGTGAGTTGGCAATGTTGAGGTTTATTTGGAGAAGGTTTATGTGAATGATGGTGTTTATGCTTGAAGAGTGTTTAAGAAGATTAAGTAAAATGTTGATGGTGTTTAGGAGAAATCAAAGAATTGATTTGGGTTAATAATCACATTTCCAATAAGAGAGAAAAGAGTGGGCATATGTGATTATAGGATAGTTTAGGAAGAAGATGATTAGAGTATGTGTAGAAGAGATGAAATCACTTGTTGGGTAAGAAGGGTTATCAAGTGATTAGAGAGAATGGGTTGTAGGAGTGTATAGAGAAAGTAAGGACTTGAACATATGAGAAATACATATGAGCTTCTAAAAACATTTGTATAAGTAAAGAAGTGAGAAAAGTCAAAGTATAATTAACTTACAAATACCACAAACTCAATTATTCATTTAGACTTTAATCCATGATAATCAAAAATGGATTTGATCACTAATCATCTTGGTGCAAACAAGCTAAGTGCTTTGCATCATAAGTAAAGCATATCCCGTAACTTATAGTTTGACTATCGGGTTTTGACTAACCAAACATGTAACATCATTTAACCTATAAAAGTCGTAGTCAAACTATCAAATGACATTCTACCAGATTAAGGTCAAATGATTACTTTTGCTTGTCGGTATGTTAAACGTATGATCATACTAGGTTTAGAAATAAGTTTCGGCCTTGGCTTTGATAAAAGTTTTTAGTTGATATTTTACAGAAAAACAGGAGGATTCGTGTTTGCTCATGTCTAAGTCCAAAACTCATTTGGAGTGTTCCTAAATGCTCAAATATCATATACATACCTTTATTGAAGTTTCCACATGTGTCGGCTAAGAGAAAAGCTGACGTTGCAAAATCCGTAAAACAGACTTCGCGAGTGGCGTGCTGGCCACGCGCTGACGCCTGCCTAGCACGCCAGATAGTGAAATCTGGTTTTGCGGATTTAAGCTATTGTTTGTGATTTTTGCGAATGTTTATTTGACATCATTAAAAGATAAAGGAGATCCTAGTCAATTTTGTACCAACAATCTCCCTCTTTTTGATGATGACAAATAAAAATTCAAAAAGTAAATAAAATTACAAACGTATCAAAGATGAAGACCGCCGTTGATGAAGTTCGCGTCTTGATCTTGGCCTTGTAATTTGGTGAAGCTTGATCATTGTCTTCACCTTATGATTCTTATATAGCTTGTATACTCCCATGTATTCTATTGCTCTTTGCTTCCGTAATTGCTTGCTTTTCCCGATCATTAAGCTTCTCTTTAGCTTTGCTTTCCTTCTCCCCCTTTTGTCAAATCAAAAAGGAAGGATCTTGGTCTTTAGGTGGAAGGTTGATATATTTGTAGAAGAGAAGAATATATACCATTGTACGTGCTCCCCCTAGATCGTTGCTCCCCCTTGTTCTAAGGAGGGGACCCATGGGTCAAGAGCATTACCTTCGAAGGTATTCTTGGATACAACTATCTATAAGCAAACATAAAAAAACACAAGCAACAAACATATACACATGTGCAATTCCAACATAGGTTAGCTTTGCATTTGGATACTCAAGTGTGAGTGCACGTAATTGATAGTGCAAGGCGAGATGAATGAGCATACACAACTTAAATCATGACATAGAATAAGATCTAATTATTACAAACACAATTTCATGGTAGAATTAAGTTCAAACACACATACATAAGTTAAATTATTTAGGAGACCATAAGTCTTTAACCACACATAAAGTGATATGAAATTACTAAATGTCTTTGAAAGACATTGTGGTTGCCCATTTCTTCAATAAGTTCTTCATCACACCCATCTTTGCCCGGCTTTCTCTATGTTGGCATTTCGTTGATAAGTAGGTTTTGTAAGCCATTCTTTCACCGTAGCTCAAGTTCTCTTCCTCTTCCTTCTCAAGTACTTCATCCGGGCTAATTTCCCTTTCTGCTTGATTCAAAGTGGTTTCACCAAATCAAGAGTTGATTTCAAATTCAATTTATTCCTTCGGATTCATTTGGTGAGCTTGAAATGATGATGCTCCATGTTTCATTGCAATATTAAAGTTTGACATGTTAAATGTGGAGAAGATCGGATCAACACTTTTTCAATTTTAGAATTGGTTTGGATTAGGATGTTCACTTTTGGCAATCTTAAATAATCGTGTCAAGAGTCTAGCATAGGGTATCAATCGATCACACAATTTTAGACCCACGCCATAAAGTAGGAAAAGTTGAATGGAGTGTGAGTCTCAATACAATAAATCATGTAACCAACAATGACCAAGAGATCACCTCTGCTTCCTATCTTGACAAAGATATTTGTTGTCAAAGCATTTTCCAACAACTTGAACTTTTCTTTAAGCTCGGAGATGTCCTAATTATGTTGAAGGGAAGTTTTACCTCGGCCGTGACTTTTGAGGATGGTGTTTTGGATTAGAGAGCCGTTGATGTAATTGGCGTCTTGTGGATGATAATGGTTGTATTTTGTGAAGACATTGGTGTGGGTTTCATCGGAGTAGAACAATCGTCCATGAGAGGATATGTTTAAGACCGTTCCAAGCTTCTCTAAGCTTCATTTATAGTTGTGTCCATACATTTTAAAGTTTAAAGAACAATCGCCACGGTTAAACTTATAATGCACATAGAATTCTTGAAGGTGGCGAGGGAAAATGTGGTTTGGGAGATTGTGAACGAACAAAAAGCAACGGGCGTTAGTAAAGGGTTTGGTTATTCCTGAAGCTTCAAGGTAGTCGAGTTCACATTCACGGCCTTCATGATAGTTTCGAGATAGAAACGGGTTGTACTGATCGGTGTTTGATCCGCAAAAAGACTTCATGTGTTGCTTTGTAGGTTTTCGATCACCCTTTTTTTCTAGTAACACAAATTGACCAGAAAATCAAAAATAAAACATGTGACCTTTAGAAAAATTTCTTGTTCCTCTTTGTTCCCATTTTAGACGCAAATTTAGATAAATTTTTTTGCCATAGTTTCGTTTGTATTTAGGACTTTTCCATGTTTGGTTTGATCAATTTTTTAATTCAAAAGTGTTTGGGTATGCCTAAAACTAGTTTTGGATTTATCAAGAAATGGTGAGGAACAAGATCAGTGATATATATATATATATATATATATATATATATATATATATATATATATATATATATATAACATATATATGAGGCTAACTATGACTGGATAAATATTAAACTATGACATGGCACACACAAGTGTTTTTTTTAAAATTTTGAATTTATGCTTTAATAATGTTTTTTTGCAAATTAATTTTGTTCTTTTATTCTTATATTTTTGGAATTTTTTTTAAAATATTGTCAATGAGTATATTTGAACTTGTGACCTATGGTTAAGTTTCAATCAAGTTTACCTACTAATCCAAGCCACCTTTTGTGTTTTACTTTGCAAAACATTATTGATATATTGTAACTTCAAAATTGAGTTCATATATATGTTACTGCGTTTAAATTTTCATTTTTTATCCATAATTATATTCTATATGTAATTTTGTATATATCTTTTGAAGATAAACTCTAAATATAGAGATTGTATACCGAATATCATTTTTAAAATTTACTTCATATTTTAAATTTAGTTCATATATATCCTACTGCATTTATATTTTTGAACTTTAAATATAGAGAATAGATTTTATATATTTTTCTGAAACATAAATTTCAAATATAGAGAATAGCATAAATAATTTGAAAGATAAATTCTAAATATAAAGAATAGCATAAATAATACGTTCCATAATTCTATTCTATATGCAATATGTAATTAAGTCTATATTAAGTGAACATATACTATAAAATTTTAGGATATACTCCATAATTAAACACAGGTCGAAGCCCAATCTGTAAGTTGAAACCCTAATGTTTTCCTGTAAAAACATACGGCTTTCACCTAAGCAAACCATGTTTTCCAAGAAACCCTAAAAACATATGACTTTCACCTTAGCACACCATCTTTTCCAACAAACCATACGTTCTAAGTTCAACAAAACTATGAAAAGATTTCAAAGGCAGAAAAACAACAACATGGGTTACCAGAAGGCGACACCTTCATCAACTTATAGTTTGAAGAAAAACGAAGCAACTAGAGGTTCCGGAAGTTATGGTGTGACTACCCGAAGCGCTTCAACTTATGGAGGCTCTTAAGCTAAGATGGGTTACCAGAAGGCCACTACTTCATCAAGTACCAGTTTCAAGAAAAACGAAACCACTAGAGGTGCTGGAAGTTATGGTGTGACTAGGCGAAACTCCTCAAATAATGGAGGCTCTTCATCTTTGTCAAGCAATAGTTACAAAAAAGAAACACAACTACAGGGTCTGGAAGTTCACAAAGTTATTGGGGATCCAAGAATGTAGGATCATCTGGTGGATCAGGAGGTTTGTTTTAATCATCATGTTTTAGTATTTATATTTGTTATTCTTTTTATATACTTTACTATTAATGTTTTATTCGTTTGTTTTATTTTCTTGTTGACTATATGTTGTTGTACATGTTGTCTAATCATTGATGGGTTTTACATAAACTGTCGTTATAATAAGCCCTTAAACCGTTGGAACTGTGATATATCATGCTCTTAAATCGCTACACTTTCTGATAAACCGCAGTACTAAGTTCGCGGTATAAACAACCTGTAAACGCTATGAATCTGTTGTATGGTAATGATTGTATTATCAAGTTTAGTTTAATTTAAATTAGCAATGTTATTAGTATGCATGTGTTGTATGTTCTGTTTAATTGTAGTTTATATTTAGTTTAAATTAGAAGTCTGATTAATATGAAAATCTTTTATGGTAAATACTGTTTTTAGTTATAATTAGCAAGCTTCATGATATTGGACATATTATAGGGTTTTGTATAAAGTTTTTTTTATTGTAAACACATGTATAATGTTTCTATATTATTTGTTCATGTTTAATATTTGTTATAATTTATTTTGTATCAGGTAATGAGAGGGAAAAGAAAATAACACCAATTAGCCAGGTAGATCCTATGTTAGATGACATATGTATTCAAGCCAGATGTATATCCATATGGCACTCACACAGGATGAATGCTGCTCATGATCCTTACAATCTTGATCTCGTGCTACAGGATGTCCATGTATTTACTCAACCTAATTTGTTATATTTTATATGCATTTTATGCTTGCTTACCGATTTCTTTAATTTAAATGTAGAACACAAGAATACAAGTCTATATAAAAAAGGAGTTTATGTTTAGGTTTGAGCCATTATTTAAGGAAGGACAATGTTACATGTTGTCTAATTTTGGCATTGCTGAGAGCCTGAGAATAGTGGAATACCTCATTGATACAAGATTAGCTTTTACAAGTGTACTACTGTCACCCGTATTGAACCTTTTGACCAAAACACTAATGGCTTTATCCTTGAACCGTTTAACTATTTGTTAGACACTGAACATAATGAATACTATGAGAATGATGATGTGGGTATGTATTGTCTTAATATTTTGTTTTTTTAATTCAAACTAATTTGTTAAATTTTTTACTAATACTAATTTATAACAAATCTATCTTAACAGGTGTTATAGGTTCAGTTGTTGGTATTGGTGACATTGTCCCCGTGATGTCTGCTACTGGGAAGAAAATACGCAGGACAATTGTTGTTGAAGATGCTGAGTAAGTACAACTACAACAACCTTTAAATTATTTAACATACTTAATATCCATCTCTAAGAATGCGTTTATGTATGTAACAGTGATGATCGTTTGGACTTTACTTTTTGGGACACGTGGGCAACAATGTGGGATCAATACGCCAAACAATATGAAGCCATTGAACATTTGGTTATAATTTTCCAATTAGGCAAAGTTAAATATTAGGACGGAATGTGTTAGTAAAGGATTTATATATTTTTAGATATTTTATTCAAAAACATAAACTGCAATAATTCATTTTATGTAGGTATACCAGCAATTCATAACGCCTTATTTGAGACAAAGATTTATGTAAATCGTAACATTCCTGAGATTGTGGATTTCAAAAAAAAGGTAATAAAAGAATCCAGTAATACCTAATTAAACTAATTAATATGTGAAATTATTAACAATTAAATTACATATAATACTGTATTAGGGTTCAAGAACGTGAAGGTTATGATGCAAATCAAGTAAAGATTGAACTGTTCTCACCTGAAGTTAAGGTTGTCACAATAGGTGAATTTTTCCATGGCGCCATAAACAGAACAGTTGGAACCATACGTGATTCCGATCCTGTTTGTTAATTTACTTATTCAGTATTAAATTGTTTATATTTAATCCACAAAATTGTAATTACTTCTAACATAAATATTGTTAACATATTCATACAGGGCACTCATTGTATTGTCTATGCAAGGATTCACAAAATCCACAAGGAACATGGATGGGCATACCCAGGCTGTAAAAACTGCAATAAAAGGGTAGATATTCTACCTCGGCAAAATTGTCCACCTGTTTATGTTTGTGAAGATCATGGAAATGTACAACCTGCATCACGGTAAGAAACTATTTTCCGAATAGGTACATTTTTATTAATATTCTTATATAGTTTATCAATTATATAACACATGATTACATTTAAACAATTTAGGTTTAAGGTTATTTTGCGAATCATTGACAAGACTGGTTCTGCACCTTTGTTGTTTTTCAACAACAATTTTTCAAACTATCTGGATATACAACATGGGAATTGATGGAGAAATATAACTTGGATCCACATGAGTATTGTCCTGAAGAGTTAGATGATATAGTTGGGAAGAAATGTCTTTTTAAGATATTCTACTAAGAATATAACGTGTCAAACAACAATCACACTTACCGGTGCGATGCTTTTTCAGAAGATATGGAACTAATCAACCACTTCAAAAAGAATTGCTCAGACACAGAATTTGAAGATGAGGTATTACATAATATGATAATTGTTACATTTTTAAACATAGTTCATTATTCTACATTTAAAATAATATATGGTACTTATATTTTTTTATATTTCATAGGAAACAACTGATGAGTTTGCAGAAACTAATATTGTCGCCAAAAACAACACCATTGATGACAACAATGTTGAGAATGAGTTAGAAGTTCCTAAAGAATCAAAATAAAGTGAATCATCAAGCAGCTTAGATGGTGAACCTTCAAAAAGTGTTGAAACTAATACTCTTGTCTAAAAAGTCACTATTCATGACTCGAATGTGGAAAATGAGCTTAAAGATCCTAAAGATTCAAAAAAAGGAGATCATCAATCAACTTAGATGATGAACCTTTAAAGAAGAAAAAGATTATAATAGATCTAGATAAGCTTGAAAGTGAACCAGAAAAAGAATTAGACAACTCAAAGGGACATAAATTGATTGCAATGAAGATTAAAGCTCAGGATTAATTTTATTCATGCATCTTAATTTTGTGAACTAGGTTTTTTATCCTTTTAAATAATTGTTTTTTATGTTTTGGAAAACATCTTGGGTTTGAACCTAAAATAAGTATACTTTCTGGTGAGTATACACCATCCATGTTTATTTGATTTTCTTTTATAAGATGTTTATGGATAGTCACAATAATTTGAATGTATTGAAGGTGTGCAGTTTTGTTTGGATGTTTACATTTTTTACATTTTGTTTGTTAAAAGGTTTATACTCCGTTAATGCTTTTAATATTTCAACAATGATGATTTGATGCAATACGGTTGGTATTAATTATTCATAAGTATCACTTACACATATTGAACATGTATTTGCATATTCCTATAACTGTTTAACCATTATTAAATTGATATACATTACACAATTTTAAATATTAAGTTTAACTAAGTTGAAATATGAATAGACATTGACTAAGAATTCCACATAATTTAAATAAAACGGTGTGTTGATACTGTAAACAAACAAGTAAATGTGTAATAGTTTCGAAAAATTAGAATTAGTAAAACTGGAAAAGTGACATATGTTAATAAGAAAATAATATATGAAGGGCAGGATTACATGTTAAAATTAAAGAAACTTGGACTGTCAAAAATAACAATTCATCTTAATAATAAGTTCCATAGAAATTAAAAACATTAAAACATGCATAAAAAACCTAAAAGTTAAACTTAGGTGACTTTTCACGATCAAACGCTCGATATGCTTTATCATAATCTAACCCATCAAAATCTTCTTCATCACTGTAAAATGCACCCTCATCTAAAGTTTCTTCCCATAAATCCATAGGTGGAATTGAACGTAAAAACTTTATCAAAACAAATTCAAAAGGAAAAACACCCCATCACAAAAAAAAATATTCACATATAAAAATACACCCGTAACAATTAGACTTAAGACACTGAATGATTAAGCCAACCACACACAAACACATCTTTTATCAAAAGAAATTTTAAAAGCGAACCCGCCCGTCTGGCGGGTTACGTAGCTAGTATATATATATATATATATATATATATATATATATATATATATATATATATATAGAGAGAGAGATAGAGAGAGAGAGAGAGAGAGAGAGAGAGAGAGAGAGTTATGATCAAATAAGAAGAAAACTTAAAATGAGAATGATAAGAAGAAACCACAACCACACATTTAAGATGCACCTACAAAAATAGATGCATCTCCCATTAAAATTCTCTCTCCTATTTAAGAGGGCACACCTACAAAAATAGATGCATCTTCCCATTAAAATTCTCTCTCCTAAAATAGGTATATATATATATATATATATATATATATATATATATATATATAGAATTTGGATCCATTGAGAAGGTTTTTATTTTGAGAAGATTGAGAAGGTTTTCAAAAACGATAGATTTTTAACTTTGATTCAAGTTTTCAAGCGTCATAACTCATTTATATGTGATTATATGCCAAAATGTGTAAACAAAAACGTATGAATCATGTTAAAAATCACTCCGATTTTGTGCTATAATAAGTACAAAGTACTGAATTATCTGTAACAACTATAATGAATACATTACTATAACTCGATTTTTAACAATGATTTGAATCATATTTTGCTGATTTATAGATTTGATTCACTATAAAATGATGTTTACTTGTGAACAAATCAAAAAAATATGAATCAAAGTTTGCCTCAAACAAAGATTTTCTCAAATTCTCAAAATACAAAACATTCTCAAAAAGAACTGGAGCATATATATATATATATATATATATATATATATATATATATATATATATATATATATATATTAGAAGAAATATCATTAAGAAAATAATTAAAGTGGAGTAACAAGTGATCGAAACATACCAATTAGCCATGAAATTAGAGAAGGAGGAAGAAGGATTTAAGAAAAGAATTTATGGTGGTTTTTGCCTTGGTGGTTTCGCCGGTCGAGCAAAGAAGAAAGAAAGGGAGAAAAAAATTGGTTTGTAAAATTTGGAATGGGTTGAATTTTTGGTTTTTGATGGGTTGAGGTTGTGTGGGTCCTACAAGATCTTGTGGTCCAATAAGGATTAAGATAGGTGATGTTGGTTTTGGATAAAAAAAAAGTGTTTGATTATTGTAAGGAATTATTTTGCATTGATAACAAAAGAACTCATCTTTGTTAATTGGTTTATAGATTTCAATTACAAATTAGATTTGTAATATAAAATTTAAGTTGTACTTGTAATAAGTAGGAACTTAATTTAAAAACCAATGAATGCTTTATTCTTCGTGTTTTAACATTCCGAGCCCTAATCTGAGATAATTAAACGTTTCACATTTGAGTGTTTGGTAGGAATGTCGGCGATGTTATCTTCAGACGTGACTTTTTCCATAAGAATATTCCCTTTTTGAACGTTGTCTCGAAGCGAGTGATATCGAATTTCGATATGTTTAGTTCGAGAGTGATGGACGGGGTTTTTTCTTAGATCAATTGCACCTTTGTTGTCACAAAGCACGGGGACGTCTTCATAATGGGTGTCGTAGTCTTTTATGGCTTGCCTCATCCATAAAGCTTGTTGGCAAGCCCTTCCGGCTGCAACATACTCGGCTTCAGTGGTAGATATAGCAAGAGCCGTTTGCTTCTTACAACACCATTATGTTAGACATTCACCAACTACGGTGCATACTCCACTTGTGCTTTTTCTGTCGACGTAATCTCTTGCGTGGTCCGAGTCAGCGTAGACACAGATTTCAATACCTGAGCCATTTGGGTACCAAAGACCCAAATATTAAATGCTCCTTGTGTATCTAAATATTCATAAAACGGCGTCCATGTGAGATTCCTTGGGGTTGTCTTAGAATCGTGCACATAAAGATACACTAAACATAATGTCGGGTCTGGAATCAGTAAGATATAACAGACACCCTATCATACATCTATATTTAGAGCTATCAACTGAGACTCCATCCTTGTCTAGAAAAGTTTTAAGTCAGTTGACATTGGTGTCTTGATGGTCTTAGCATTCTCAAGATCAAATTTCTTAAGACAAATTCTCAAGTATTTTGATTCTGATATGAATATGTCATTGTCACCTTCTGTAATTTGTAGGTTTAGTATTGACTTGAGATCTCCTAATTTGTCCATCTTAAATTTATCATGCATGCATTCAACAAACTCATCACACAAAATTTCACATGTAGATCCAAATATAATATCATCTTTAAATATGTGAATAACTATTAGATGCTTGTTTCTTTCTTTAGAAGTATTGATTTGTTTTTCTTTCCTAACACATAGTTTTGATCAATTAGGTATGAGATAACACTACTATGCCATGATTCAATTTTAATTCCAAGTCTATGCAAACCCTTGTTCAATTTGAAAACATAGTTAGGTTTTTGAAAATCAATAAAACCATTTGGTTGTGTGACATATATCTCTTTTTCAATGACTCGATTAAAAGCACTTTTAACATCCATTTGTTCTAGTTTAAACATCCCACTACATGAATAAGCAAGTAGTATAGCAAAGACTCAAGTTATGCAACTGGGGCAAATAAGGTGTTTTTGGGTGACTCTTGTTGAATGGGCTTACGAGTTACTAACCTAGCGTGGTTTAAGCTAACTATTCCATTTTCATCCAATGTATTTTCAAATGCCCATTTTGATTCAATTTTTGGTATGATCACTAGGTGGTGGGACTAATTCCCAGACGTTGTTTCGTGGAAGTTGGTTTAGTTCATGATGCATGGCCATTGTCCAACATTCATCCTTAATTGCTTCTTTAAAACTCTCAGGCTCTAGGGTTGATATGAAGGGAAAGAAATTATTTTGAATTTGTGATCTAAGGGTTATTTGATTCAAACCACCTATGACTCAATCTATTAAATGGTCACTTGTTTCCTTTATGCTTTCTAACCTAGGATTTATTTCTTCTAGGTTGTATGACAGGTTTGCTTACCTTATGGGCTAGTGATTGATCATCTTTTGTTTTATCATCTATAATCTCTAGTATGTTTTCATTAAAAATTACATCGGATGATTCGTTAACTTTCACAGTTTTGTTATCAAATATTATGTATGCTTTTGTGGTATGAGAATATCCTAAAAATATTCCGTTTCAAGATTTAGACTCATGTGCGGTGATGGTTCCTTTTTGACACCTACAACCTAAAATTCTAAAGTAACTTAAGGATGGTTTTATACCTCTTACAATTTCATATGGTGTTTTATTTAAGGTCCTTTCAAAATGCGTCCTATTCCAAATGTAGATTGCGGTATTAAAGACGTAAAACCAAAATTTTTGTAGAATAGATTTCTCGCTTATCATTGCACGATACATCTCTTGTAACAAGTGGTTTATCCTTTCAACAATCTCATTATTTTGAGAAGAGCAAGGACCCACGAAGTTATGAGAGATTCCATGTTTTTCACAAAAGTCCCCAAGTTGCACATTTTTGGAAAATTCACTACCATGATTTGCTTGGACTGACACAATTAAACAATCAAGTAGGTTTTGCACCATTTTTCTTAAGATTTTGAATATTTCAAAAGCTTCATTTTTAGATTTTAAAAATTGTGTCCAGGTGTATTTTTAGTAGTCATCAATCATAATCAAAGCATAAAATTTTCCTCCATGACTCTAAGTGGTTGATGGACCAAGCAAATCAATGTAGACAATATCTAAAACTCTTTTGTTAGGAATCGAAAAAAGACTCGGTCACTCCTAAAATACGTATCTCGTAGGTCTTAGATAGTTTTTGGAACATTATTAAGCTAGTTAGACCAAAGCCCATGGAAAGCTCATGGATGCCAAGGCCCAACCGGCCATATGATTGTATAAATACTCTCTCCATAGCTTAGAGAGGGTGTTGCTTGGTTTCATTTCATACACACCAAGCAATCTAATATTCTCTCTTTCTTTCTCTCTCTATAAACCTTCCTTCCATTCCTTTCTCTCTCTAGTTCTTCATTGATTGGTTAAGTGTTTCGATAAAACACATATTCTACAATTGGTATCAAGAGCCATGGGTGATTTAGAAGGTTTGCTCCACAAAGGGTTTTTACTTTTTGTGTGTTCAAAAACCATAAAGCTTACATTTTCCTCTTTTTCTATCTTAGTATAAGCTAGTTGTACAAGAAAAACCTAGAAAAACAACAAAAATTTTCGTCTTTTTGAGTATTTTTGGTCTGAAACTCATTTTGAACCAAGAATCTTGATCTAAACTTTTTTGTGTTAAAAACTTTAAAGTTTGTGTTTTTAGGGTTCTTATAAGCTTAGGATAGTAAGTTGTACAAGAAAAATCAAACAAAAACGTCAAAAAGTGTGTCTTTAAGTGATTTGCAAAAGTATGTTTTTTCTGTCCGGGCGATTTATACATAATCTAGTCTAGGCGATTTATACAGATCTTGATCTAGTCGATTTATACTGTCTTTGGTCTAGGTGATTTATACATAAGTCTGTCAGGCGAATTATACGGGTTTATCCTTAGGTGATTTATACATAATTCTCTTGCATGCAATTTATACAGTTTTTTCTATTAGGCGATTTATACGTCTATTGGCTTGGGCGAGTTATACATCATCTAAGCTTGGGCGATTTATACATAAATTGGCTTGAGAGATTTATACCACTTTGATTGGGAGATTTATACCACTTTGCTTGTGAGATTTATACCACTTTCTTTGGGATATTTATACACTTCTCTTGGGTGATTTATACAGTATATCTTGGGTGATTTATACATTGCACTTCGGTGATTTATACAGTATATCTTGGGTGATTTATACATTGCACTTGGGTGATTTATACATTTATCTTGAGAGATTTATACGCTGTTGCTTTTGCCTAAACGATTTATACATTTCTTCTAGGAGATTTATATGGTTTTTTCTTTGATTTGTAAAATCCCGTGAAATATTCACTTATTTTCTCGGTTATATCAAGAATTGTAAAATCCCGTGTAATATCAAGACTCAATCACTTCAAACAAACAACACTTTTACACAACAACCTCTAATCACTGAGCGGTCAAAAGTTATCTTTTCTCATTTTATCAATCAATTCAAAATGACAACTTTATCAGAATTTATGATCATTGCCGGTGCGGACAACCGTCCTCCCATGTTGGAGAAATCTATGTATGATTCTTGGAAGAGTCGTATGGAACTATAAATGGAGAATAGGGAGAATGGGAGAATGATTCTTAACTCAGTTCAAAATGGTCCACTTGTATGGCCTATTGTTGTTCAAGAGGATGACACCACTATGACAAAGAAATATGAAGAACTTTCAGTTACAGAGAAGCTTCAAGCTGAATGTGATCTTAAAGCTACCAACATTGTTCTTTAGGGTCTTCCACCGGATGTGTATGCCATTGTCACTCATCATAAAGTTGCCAAAGAGATATGGGATAGAGTTAAGCTTCTTATGCAAGGCATAAAATTGTCATTACAAGAAAGGGAATGTAAATTGTATGATGAGTTTGATAAGTTTTCATTTGTAAAGGGTGAAACACTGTATCAGTACTACTAGAGATTTTCTCAACTAATCAATAACATGGACGTTATCAATATGTCAACGAGACCAGTTCAAGTGAATACAAAGTTTCTTAACAGTCTACCGCCAGAATGGAGCAAATTTGTGACGGATGTGAAGTTGGCTAGAGATTTGCATACTATAAACTATGATCAATTGTGTTCATATCTTGAACAACATGAGGCACATGCAAATGAAACTCGCTTGATGCGTGAACGATAACAAGATCCTCTTGCATTTGTTGCCAATTTCAATCAACCACCGTCTCACATTACCAACTATCATTCTAAATACAATGCTACACAGTTTCCTTAACAGACAAAAACCATGATTCCACAAGTTCACTCTCCTCAATCATACTCACCAATGTATGCAACACCTCATCTATCACAACTACAAATCAGTCATTCATCCTTTTTACCATCACATCAATATCAATCTCAAATGGATCATCAAACCTTATCTGTTCCACAAAATGCTTATCATTCACCTCAAGTTTCAACTCAACCAATGATTGAGTTTCCTTAATTGGAATTAGGTCTTGTTGTCCCTGTGTTTACTCAAGGAGATGATCTAATTGCCTGTCTCAACCAGGCAATGGCTTTTCTGTCAGTTGTAGCTGCTTCAAGGTTCCCTTCAACCAATAATCAACTTAGAACTTCCTCTAATCTGAGAAACCAGGCCACTATTCAAGACGGCAGGGTTACTGTGCAACAAGTTTAAAGGAGGCAAAGACAAAGTTATGATGGTACTAGCAATAAGGGTAATGCTACTAGTTCCGAGGGGAACAATGCATAAGGGAAGGTAAGGGTTGTTAAATTCTATAATTGCCAAGGTGAAAGACACATGGCTAGGCAATGCACTCAGCCTAAGAGGCCAAGGAATGCTGCATGGTTTAAGGACAAGGCAATGTTGGCTGAAGCACAAGAATCTAGACATATATTGGACGAAGAGAAACTAGCATTTCCTGCAGATCCTTACATTTCAAACGGTCAAGCTGCTCAGACAACCATTCCGAACAATGCTGCTTTCCAGACTGAGGATCTAGATGCTTATGATTCTGACTGTGATGATGTCTCTAATGCAAAGGCAGTTCTGATGGCCAATCTTTCCAACTATGGTTCAAATGTTATCTCAGAGGTACCTCATTCTGAACCTTATCATAATGATATGTACAATCAAAGTGTGCATGCAATGCAGTATTTTGAACAAACATCTGCAATTGATTTTCCAGATAATGAGATAACAAGTGATAGCAATATCATTATGTACTCTCAATATTTGCAAGAAACACAACAGGTAGCTGTTCAAGATACTAATTTGTATGCACAACAAAATTTAATGATATTATCTGTGATTGAACAAATGTATGAACAAATGATTAATCATGTAAATAATTAGGAAAAGGCTAATCAGAAAAAGAATAATGAATCCTTAACCGCTAAGCTTGAGAGATATAAAGAACGTGTCAAAACTTTTGAACAGAGACTTAATATTGATTTAAGCACTCGTGAAAAAAAGATCGATTCTCAAATGGATGATATGATTAAGGAAAAACTTGCACTTAAGCAGCAAATTGAGTCAGTTGAATAAAATCTTTCTAATCAAATCAAGGAAAATAAATCTTTATTGCAAACATTTACTGTTTTCAAAAATGAATCCAAAGAAAAAGAAAGTAAATATATGGGCAAAGATAATTGATTTAAAAAGAAAATAAAGGAATTTAATAATATTGTTTATAAAGTGGGTTAATCTGCTCAAACAGTGCACATGTTAACAAAGCCACAAGTTTTTATGATGACACTCACAAACAAGCTCTTGGTTATCAAAATCCATTTTATCTTAAGAAAGCTTAGCAGATTAAGCCAACGTTGTATGATGGTGGTATTATCTCTAGTCAACATGTTGTTTTCATGTGATTGATGATGAAGAGACATTGATTTTGGAAGAAGTAAGTCGATCAAAAATGCTTGCAAAACAAAACGATCAAATTTCAAAAGAAAAGAAAATTAATACTACTCCAATTAATTATGTTGAGTTAAATCAATTATCTGAAGATTTTAGTAAACGTTGTGTTCCACAACAAGAATTGTCTGCTGAACAAGCTTTTTGGTTACAAACTTCACACCCTAATACTGACCAATCTGATATTTGACATGTCAAAAAAGCTTAAATACCATCTTGGCAAGTTTGACACTGTGGTGAAAAAGAGGATTACACCTGATGCCATTACCGAGGGTTCATGGGGTTTAAACACACCAAAGTTGTTTTTCTAAATGAA
>BQNB010086320.1:12044-28228 GCA_026074375.1 Tanacetum coccineum | reverse complement strand
GGTTAAGTCGGCAAAATATAAATAGTAAAACTTGATACATAAAATAACACCTACACAACAACACATCAAGTTTTTGGCGTCGCTGCCGGGGAGTGAAGTTGTTTAATTCTTATCTATTAGTGTTTTAGTTTAGATTTAGTGTAGCTTAGATTAATTTCATATTTGTGTGTTTAATTTTCTGCGTTGTATATTTTTCATATTGTATGTTTGTGTGTTTTTCTGCGTAGTTACAGTCCACTGAATACGGCATATTAGACTATTTGACAGTTTTTTCTAGCAAATTTATTATAGGTTATAATGGACAACCCCAATATTACTATGGAAGAGTACATCAGGCTTGAGGGAGAAAAAGCACGTAGGCGTAGTTAGGTATATAACTAAGAAACTACTAAGTATGAAAAGATCTGGTGTGATGAAGATGTTCACGACCTCAGATCTGTTGAAATTGAATTCCTAGCTATAGTATTTGATGACGCGTTTACATCTGAAGTAATGCCCTCATATGAACCCATAGTAAGTCCTTATAACAATGATGAAGTTGACTTTAAAATATCATATCATGAATCCGACGAAGAAGATTACACTGTGATTTTTGACAAAAACACGTTTTCTTATAAAATAATCTCTGCCAATGATTTGAAAACAGATTCAGAAAATGATTATGATAAAGTTAATATGCCTTTGTTTCTGTCACCCAAGCCTACGGTCAGTTATTTTGATGATTTAGACTTCTTTAAAGATTTTGAGAATGAATTTCCAGCCATTGTTTACAATGATGCTCTAACATCTAAATTTAATTTCTTAACTGAACCTTCTATAAGTCCTCAACATATCGATGAATTTGATTTGAAAGACGAAACATCATTGTCTGAATGGGATGAAGAAGAACAAAATGTTTTATACTTTAATGATCTATTTCCTTTTAACGTAACTTATCCTGATGATTCAAAAATGGTTAAGGACAATGATGATGATAAAATTTATATCAAACACTCTTCGGGGCATAATGTAATAAATACCGATGTTGATGCTTATGCACATGAGTCAAATAAGCTTTTGGAAATAAGTCATGATACATCTAATAAAATTTTCAAAACTGGAATTTTTATCAAGGAATTAAATCTTAATATCATGATTTGTAATTATATTATCAATGGGATGCTAATAAATATTTTTAAGAATTTATATATGCCGTTTGGCATCCCGTTCGACCTTAAATTGTTTTATAAGGATGGGATTAAATTGGGGTACGTTTAACTTAAAGACTTTTCTTTAAACCAAATTGCTTGACAGGAGACAACCCGGAATGTATTTTCAATTTTTATTGAGTTTGTCTTTCTAGACTGTCTATACGGGGTATCAAACACATGGGAATACGGCATAATTCATTATCTTAGGACGTTAATCCAGTCTTTATTTCTTAGCACAGTCATACATCGTATTCATTTTAATGACTTACAAACGTATACAGGCATCATTACGACGTCATGGGGAATAGATACGGCGTATCGACTTCTATAGTTTTAGATATTGATTTCGAGTTAACCAACAATACACGGAGATAGGATTGCACTTTTTTTCTATAACTTACACAGGACCTCAAGGGAAAAGAAATCGACAATATTGGTGAGTATCTACGATCTGGAAATCTTGCTTAATAAAGCTACATGGAGAATCTACCGAGCAAATATCAGGGGAGTTTCTCATTCTAATTCTTTTTTATTTCCTGTATTTTAATTTTTTTTATTTATATAATGAGGATATTGTATAATTCAAGTGGGGGGATGGAATTAGAATGTTTACTTGTCTATTTTTTAACAACCAAAATGCTATTAATTATGTCAAAATTTAAATTTTTTTCAAGCATACTTTTGTGATAATTACATGTTACATAACCCGCACACAATAACCCTTATTAGATGTTGTGAGAATTTAATCAATCCGTTTCCAAATGTTTACCCAAATTCCATAAAAATATGAGTGTGCCGGTGATGTTGTAGACTTTAGAACTTAGTTTGGTATATCTATTCGAGACCACAGTGATGACTATTATGGATTTAATTAGAGTAACTTGTTTAAATTGGTAAATTTTTAGGATTGCACCCAAATCGCCTTTACATGTTGTTTATTAACTAACTATACCGGTTAGTTAACCTTCCGTTTAAACCCTTTGTTTACTCTCACTTTAAGAGTAAGATACCCCTAGTACAACCTATAAAGCCTATCTATTCATTTTCTTCTATTATGTATCATGGAAAGACCGAAAGGGGATTTCTAAGAATTCCTAAATAGATTGTTCCATGTATCATGGAACGACCGAAAGGGAATTACTAGGAATACCTGAATAGACTATTCTAGAAATTTGTAATAGTTGAATTTTGTCACCAACTTGTTTATTTTGTTACACCCTTACACCTTAGCCTACCCTATTAGATTAAGTTTAATTTACAGTTGCTAGTTTCTTTTAGTGTAAAGTTTGTATTTCCCGAGTCTTGTGTCATTTTCTATCTTTGGTGCAGTTAGAAATTTGTTGCAAATGGGAATGTATATTGTAGTCAAAGATCATGTGATTTTACTACCATAAAAATTAATGGTAAATCTAAAGAACGAAGAACTATCGAAGGAATTATCCTAAATTATTATGAAGATGAAACTACACTGAGATTTGAAGCATAGTTAAAAAAATCAAAAAAATGAGAAAAAAGTACAACAAAAAAGAGAGAAAGAAAGTTTGAAGATGATCATTTTGAAAAGAGCATTACCGAAGGAATTACACAAAGGATCGATTATTCGTTGATACGTCTTACAAATTGACGATGTAAAGTTTTGTATAAAGTAGAAGATATCACCACTTGCCTTGTATAGTATGTAAAGTTTTGGGATGATTAAGAAGTTGACCGTTAAGAGAACGCCAACTTAGGTTGTTATTTTTGATCTATTATCAAGCATTGTAAATAGTCGTGTCTTCATCATGGTAACAGTTAGGAAAAAGTGTCTAGCAACTTGTATCTTAGTCTTAATCTATTTGTTTCGTAATTTTTATTTAACAACAATTTGCCTCTCTACCCTATATCATTCTTCATCCTAACCGTTGGTTAAATTCGAATGAGGATGTGATCGAACACACATGTCTATTCTGTCATACGACCTTTGGTGAAAGTCAGAAGCTCCACACCCTATATCGTTCTTTATCCTTACAAGAATAATTAAACTCGAGCCTTTGAATAAATACCCAATTTAACTTTTGACTTGTTACTCCTTAGCTTTAGAGGTGGAGATGTGTATCCTTGCCAAGCCTATGATACGAAGCTGATCATGACTGAGCAATGAGCGTACTACTAAATGATACACCCTAGATTAGTTGAGTGATCTGAGTGATTTCATTTCCCTATTTCCCGAGGAGCTTGGTTTTGTACAGGTGGTTTGAACAAGAAAAAGTGCTTAAACGGAAAAATCCTTAACCTCGGTTGGGATACATTTTCATCAACATTTCTAAAGTCTACTTGAGGACAAGTAGGATTCAAGTGGGGAGATATTTGCTGACATCAAATAACGTCTATTTTATAGCATCATTTATCTCGTATAAATTACCCATTTTATATAATTATTGCAAGACTTGGTATTTAATTGCTTATATTTATTATTTGCAGTAATTATGAAGTACTTTGTGAAGTTTGTACAAAAGGCACACATTTTGGAGCATAAACAAAGGGTTCAAGAAAAGTCTACTGATTCTAACATGATATACGGCGTATCATTCTAGAAGCATACGCCGCATCCAAGACTTGATGAACTAAAAGACCATTGCCTGACTTTGAAGAATACGTCGTATCCACATCAACGATACACCGTATATGATACTTTGGTCAACAGAGAAGAAGTCGAATGAATCCAAGATAATACGCCGTATACACTACTGAGGATACGGCGTATCCGCGCGTATACTTCACAGCATAACTGAAGATTAATGACATTGAAAAGGAGTTATTACACTCCAAAAATAAAGAAGAGGTTATGAAATCATCATTAGGATGATTGGTCAAAGAATTATTCTGCCATTATAATAATTAAATGCCTACATACGTAAATATGGCAAGTCTTTGATCACACTCCAAACAAACAGCCCGATACGCCGTATTCACCTTAACAGATACGCCGTATCGAGACCCTGATCAGATAATTAATGGTCAATAAAAGATACATGGAAAGTGTATATTTATTTGGTCAAATGTATTAATTAGCCATTAATGGGTAATTAATACTTACTAGTTTTCTTCCATTCAAGAGCCTATAAATACAAGACCCTACATTCAGTTGTATATATGCTTTAACCACCAAGTCTGATTCTCAGAATATTAAAGAAGCCAAGAAGGTCCTACAAAGTGTTCCAATCCATGGGAGAACTCTTGTAATCTCTACACTCCACTTTACAGATCGGGTTAGCATTATTTAATCGTTTATCTATGATTTGTGTATTGTTACATAACTATTGCTAATTACCCGTTTGGCTTTGTTTATTGAATGTCTTAATTTATCATTGGTTGTTTATTATGTTTATCAAATTTATACTCGTTTGCATGCTAATATGCGACCTATCATTCAACTGGGTCTAGTCCTACATATTTAATGCGCTGCAACTTCGGTGTTGTGTGGGCGTAGGCTAAGAGTCTATAATAGCTCTCCATATCTGCAAGTAAGTGGGTAAAGTCCTAATAGGCTAGGGTTTAATGAGATAACAATTATTGAACACCTAAGATAGATTATAATTTACAAACGGAATACAGTTGGCGAACATGGGAATCGTGACATGGGTTATCTCCCGTGCTTTACTATTTAACCAATTCCACCATTAAGATAAGTCATTCATTGCACTAAATAATCAAACCAATTTTTATTATAATTAAACATGATGGCTAATATTGTTTTCCTTACATAAGGCTTGACCTCTTCTTTATCTTTTGTCTATCAACTTGTGTGTGTTAATTGTCATCAAAACCTTAGATTAGACACCAAAATCATGCCAGTCTCTCAGGCTGAACCCCCTTATCATTAGCTTAGGTCTTGCATAAATTAGATAACTAAAATACTGATAAATTAGATATTAACGCTCTTGCTCTTAGTGATCGACACCCTACTTACCAACGAAGCTACATCTTGACCGGGTACACTTCTCGTTAAAGTGTTGTTTTTAGGTTAAGTAGGCAAAAAATAAATAGTAAAACTTGATACATAAAATAACACCTACACAATGACACAACACAGCTCTAGAAAAGTGAACACCTAAGCCAGTGTAACATTGGTTTTACATCAAGAAAACCTAGAAATTCTAAAACTAATGTTCCCGTTAGCAAACCAAGAATTATTAAACTATATCTTGCTAACAAAAAGAAGACCTAGTTAAATCTTAGGGATCCATAGTTTCCGATGTTTTCCCATCTTCCTCTCTGATGAATGCAGGTCGTCCAAATGTCTCGTGGTATGTTGTAACTCCGGCTGCTCTAAGATTATGACCTGAGATCGACTTCAGCTAACAAATTCGTTCAATAAATTTTTAGGTATAGTCAAATTCGGAAATGATCACGTGGTAAAGATATTGGGATATGGTGATTATCAGATTGATGTTATTGATCTCAGGGTTTACTACGTGGGAAGACTTGGACTAACTTAATTCTCCGATGGGCAATTCTGTGATTCGAACCTTGAAGTTGCTTTTTGTCAACACACCTGCTTCATTCGTAATCTAGAAGGTGTTGATCTATTGACTAGATCTCAAGGAAACAATCTGTATACTCTGTCTCTTGGAGATATGATGGCGTCCTCTCCTATATGTCTCTTGTCAAAGGCCTCAAAGAACTAATTCATGCTATGGCACAACGAACGTCTATCGCATCTAAACTTGGTGCAATCAACCATTTAGCTAGACACGGTCTTGTTTGAGGTCTCCCTAAGCTAAAATTTGAAAAGGACCATCTGTGTTCTGCGTGTGCAATGGGCAAAAGCAAGAAGAAACTTAAAACCTAAATCTGAAGACACCAACCAAAAAAACTTTATCTCTTGCACATGGATCTTTGTGGACCAATGCGTGTCACAAGTGTTAATGGAAAGAAGTACATCCTCGTCATTGTCGATGATTATTCCGATTTTACCTGGTAAAGTGCTTAAGGTCAAAAAAATGAAGCTCCAGATTTACAATGATCAAGTTTCTCAAGATGATTCAATTGCGGCTTAAAGTACTTGTCTGACGAATCAGAACAGATAATGGAACTGAATTTGTTAATCAAACTTTGCGTGAATATTATGAGAAGGTTGGAATCTCTCATGAAACATCTGTTGCTAACGCGTGTCTCCACATCAAAAGAATGGTCCATCTGAAAGACGCAATCGTATGCAATTGAAGCTGCCCCAGCGACAATGTTGATTTATGCAAAAGCACCGTTATCTTATGGGGCAGAAGTAGTTTCTAACCGCATGTTACAAAAAACCCAAAATCGTTCCATCATACGTCTTTGTCCACGGCAATACATATAAATAAGCTTTTACATGACAAACTACTGACTTATCATTTTTCCACGATTATGGTACACTATGCTATCGCGACAAAAATAAACGATAAGCGAGCATTGGGCAAAGTACAACCTAAAGCTATATGTGGTATTTTCATTGGATATGCACCCACAGAGAAAGCGATTCACATTTACAACTGACGTACCAGACAAATCATAGAAATAATTCATGTAGATTTTGATGAGCTGACAGGGATGGCTTCTGAACACAGCAGTTTTATGAACCATACACTTCATAAATAACTCCTGAAACAATCTGTTCGGGACTCTGCCAAACCCTGCTCTCTTCAATACCGTTTGTATCACCTTCAAGAACTGATTGGGATATTTTGTTTCAACCATTGTTTGATGAATTACTTAACCCTCCATTAAGTGTTAATCGCCTAGCCCCCCTGAAGATCATTCTCTAATTGCGAAGATAGGTAAGCTCTCAGAACCCGTTGTAAATCACCGGTTCAACCTTCCTCAAATATTGTTGACTCAAGAAGCACCATCACCAGTAACCTCCACAACAACACTCAAACACAATCAACAATCATTTCTAACGATGTTGAAGAAGAGAATCACGACTTAGATGTTGCACACATGAATAACGATCTATTCTTTGGCATTCCAATTCTAGAAAATGATTCTGAAGCATCTTCTTATTTGGATATTATTCCCACCATTGTGCACACTGCTGCTCCTAACTAAGAACACATTACCAAATGGACCAAGGATCATCCTTTAGACAACATCATCGGTGAACTCGGAAGACCTATTTCCACAAGATTCCAACTCCATAAATAAGATTTATTTTGTTACTACGATGCTTTTCTCTCATCAGTTGAACCTAAGACTTATAAAGACGCATTAACTCAAGCATGTTGGATTGAAGCAATGCAAGAGGAGTTAAATGAATTTGAACGTCTTGAAGTCTGGGAACTCGTTCCTCGTCCAGATAAAGTGATGGTCATTACTTTAAAATGGATCTATAAGGTGAAACTTGATGAATTAGGAGGAATTCTGAAAAACAAGGCTCGATTGGTTGCTCGTGGTTACCGTCAAGAAGAGGGAATTGATTTTGAGGAATCTTTTGCTCCAGTGGCAAGACTTGATGCTATTCGAATTTTTCTCGCATTTGCTGCTCACATGAATATGATCGTCTACCAAATGGATGTAAAGACGGCATTCTTGAACGACATTCTGCGCGAAGAAGTTTATGTCAGCCAACCGGACGGGTTTGTGGATAAAGACAATCTGAATCATGTGTACAAGCTTAAGAAGGCTCTCTATGGGTTGAAACAAGCTCCTCGCGCGTGGTACGATCTATTGTCAAAGTTTCTACTCTCTCAGGAATTCTCTAAAGGAACCGTGGATCCCACATTGTTCATCAGAAGACAAGGCAAAGATATTCTCCTGGTACAAATCTATGTTGATGATATAATCTTTGCGTCTACTACACCTGAACTATGTGACCAATTTTCAAAAATAATGTGTTTAAAGTTTAAGATGTCAATGATGGGAAAAATATCATTTTTTCTAGGACTACAGATTTCACAAAGTCCCAGAGGCATCTTTTTAAACCAGTCTAAATATGCTCTAGAATCTTTGAAAAAATATGGTATGGAATCTAGTGACCCCGTGGATACTCCCATGGTGGAGAAATCCAAACTGGATGAAGATACATAAGGGAAAGCCATTGACCCTACACACTATCGTGGAATGGTTGGCACCCTTATGTATCTCACAGCCAGTAGACCAGACCTAACATTTGTTGTATGCATGTGTGCCCGGTATCAGGCAAAGCCTACCAAAAAGCACTTACATGCTGTAAAAAGAATCTTTAAATACCTAAGAGGAACCGTTATAATGAGACTCTGGTATCCAAAGGATTCTTCTATTGCTCTAACAACTTATGCAGACGTTGATCATGCGGGTTTCCAAGATACTAGACGAAGTACATCTCGAAGTATGCAATTATTAGGAAACAGACTTGTTAGCTGGTCATCAAAAAGGCAGAAAAGCGCTATGATATTCAGTATGGAAGCTGAATTTATAGCCTTGTCTGGCTGTTGTGATCAAGTCCTTTGGATGAGATCACAGCTTACCAACTATGGCCTTGGATTCAATAAAATTCCAATTTACTGTGATAACAAAAGCGCTATTGCCTTATGCTGCAACAATGTTTAACATTCTCGATCAAAAGATATTGACATCAGATTCCACTTCATAAAAGAGCAAGTTGAGAACGGAGTAGTAGAGCTTTACTTTGTCAACACGAAGTATCAGCTAGCGGACATCTTCACTAAATCCCTATGCAAGGAAAGAATTAAATTTCTTATCAACAAGCTAGGAATGCGAAGTTTTACTCTTGAGACACTAAAACAGTTGGCAGATGAAGTTGAAGAATTGTGGTGGTACCTCTTCTGATATCCTGTGTATCATATGTATATATTCAAAACTAGAAAAACCAAAAAGATTTTCATTTTCAAAAACCTTTATAAAAACAAAATACAAAAATATAAAATCTTTAAAACCAAATTTTTTTTTTAAATGAGAAATATATATAAAAAGAGGTAATAACGGCATGTCTTCTGAAAATCAATAACATTTACGGTCTTAGAAATTTTAATAAAGAGACGAGGTCATAAATAAAGTTCGTGCAAAAGTTCAAATGTTTTCAAAACATGCCATCTATGGCTTGCTATTATCTCAGATAACAACCCGGTCATCATCTTAAAGGAAAGTATTCTGTCAAAAAGGAAACTTGACCTCTCAACGGGAATTTATTTTCTTGGGCATGGTCTACTTTATAACCATGCAAAGGCTTGTGTTTACTTTGCAACAAAACCCATGCTTTCTATATACCATAAATGTACGTGTCAATGCGCTTATGTGTGAAAATAAGAGAAATCTTATTTAATTGGTGTTTGATTTTCAAAATAAAACAATAATTCATCAGAAAATGCTTTTCAAGTGCATTTGACCACTCAAACAATGACTACAACTCTTTAACTAGAAAACGGGTCATTGTTTGAGGGGGATAAAATATCAAATAACTTATTCAAAAAGTCATGTGATAAAAGGAAAAAGGTTTTTAAACAATAACAGAATATCAATCAAGAAAAGTTAATTAAGTTTAGCTTATATGAGCCTTATATGTTATGTGTTTATGCTTTTAGAGAGTATATGTGCAAATATAAGTTTCTAGGTATAATTGTTAAAAACATTAGGGACTAGTTGTGCCATGTGTTAAACATAAATTGGCTAATGAAACTTATAAATGAAATATGAAATGATACTTGGGGGGCAAAAGGGTTAAAATTCAAAATTGATTTAATAAACCCTCTCACCCCATCACCTCGTCACACAAACAAACACATCTATATTTTTATTTTCCCTCCCAACCTTAAATCAAATCATCTTCTCCCAATCTTCATTTCAAGTTGTTTTCATTCAAAAGATATAACTAGAAACTCGTTCTTCACACTCTAAACAACACATCTGTTGAACAAATTAAGTTTTAATATGGATTTTATCTTCAAAACCCTAAAAATCAAATTAGGGTTCATCAAAATCAAAACTGGGTAAAAAATTAAATCGAGTGAGGGGTTTTGTTTGTTTAGGACTGTAGAACACTCGGTTAAAGTAGTTTTGTGATTGGTTATCATATGAATGTGTTCTTGATAATTCATGCTTGTGAAAATTTAGGTTTTTGGGATTTAGTGAAATATGTTTGTGGGTTTTATGCTAGGACGATTGTATTTACTTCCTTGAATGTGTTTGAGCCTTAAAACCTCATCCTTGTTTGTTGTTTTTGTATGAATGTGTTAAATGAATAAACATGCTTGTTTTTTTATTGCTCTTGATGATTCTATGGATAATTGTTGTTATAAATGATCCTAAGTGGTATTTAACTAATATGAATGTTATGTGAACATGTCTTGATACTTAAAATTTCATAGTTGTGGTAATGTGTATTTTGAAGGCGAGTTAACAAAAGCCCTTAAGAGGTGAGTTAACAACGCCCTTCAAGAGGCGAGTTAACAACGCCCTTAAGGAGGCGAGTTAACAACAATCCTTCAGGAGGTAAGTTAACATCAAGAATTCATGAGGCGAGTTAACAACAAGCCTTTATGAGGCGAGTTAACAACTCCCTTCATGAGGCGAGTTATCAACACGCCTTTACGAGGCGATTTAACAATTCCAATAGGAGGCGAATTAACAACCCTCTATAGGAGGCGATTTAACAACCTTCTATAGGAGGCGATTTAACACTCCTCAATAGGAGGCGATTTAGAAATGAATTTTAAGGAATTTTAAGATTAAATTTTTTCTGAAGGCAATTTAAAACTCAAGTTAGGTAGCTAATTAAAATTGGTTAATTAAGCAATCTAAACAAGTTAAGTAGACTATATAACAAGGTTCAACAAGATCATTTGAACATGTCTTAGGTACCTTATTCTCAACAAGTTAGTTTGAATAGGATTCCAAAAAGCACTATTTCAGTTGTCTGAAAGCCTTTCACATTATGCCTAATTAAGTTGCTCTTCGGATGATTAGATCTTAGTCAAACATGCTAAATTCCTTAATGAGCCTAACTATTAAAATTATATCACAACATAAATCAAGCTTAAGTATTCAACAATCAAAGGCCTTATAGTATGTTATATATAAAATTGGTTATATATATAAACTGTATTGGTCAAATCCTAGCAGAAACATGGATACCACTCAAGCTTAACAGAAAGCCCTTGATGATGCTCTTGTTGCCCCTGCAGACCATCTTGAGTTTGAGAAATGCAACATGAGACTCCAAATACACATCAATCCAAAAGAAGCTACATTTCTAGTGGTGTTGGATGGTCATGCTCTCACTCCTTTCTACCAAGCATTCCTGATCACTGCAGAAGTTCTTGCTATTTATATGTAAGAATTTTAGGCTACAATTTCTGTTCATAAGTCATCTATTAGATTCACAATAAACAAGAAGAAATTATCTCTTGATGTTGAAATATTTTGAGAAATTCTACAGATTTGCCCTAAAATTCCAGGACAAGAGTTTGAAGACCTCCCACTGGAACATGATATTCTCTCTTTCTTCAGAGATCTTGGGCACTCTGGAGACATCATCTACCTCACTGATGTGAGTGTTGACTACTTACACAAACCATGGAGAGAATTTTCCACCATCATCAACAAGTGTCTAAGTGGCAAAGAAACTAGAATGGACAAGATTCATCTGTCCCATGCTCAAATCCTCTAGGGTATGTTCCATAAGAAGAACACAACTATGTGTATCTACTATAGGAAGATTTCCTATTCCAAATAGAGAACAAAGAAGCTAAGAAGACCAACAAGATGTCTTACCCTAGATTCACAAAGATCATCATTGATTACTTCATGTCAAAGGATCAATATATTTTAAGAAGGAACAAGATGTTTTGGCACACTGCTCGAGATTACACCATTTTACTTCTATGAGATGTATCTCCTATAACAACCTGAAATTTTTATCAATGCAAAAATCAACCTAATTTATTATGATCATTTTTGTACGGGGAAATTTTTCTCTTTATTACATTCTATTATGAAACTTTGTTTATATAGTAAATTACACAAGCTCACGTAACCTACCTATGATAATCCTATCTACATATATTTCAATCAAACATCATAACATGTCAAGTCAATAACCTATTATCTATTTTATCATATACATTATTCATTTAATGAATATTTCACGACATTGTTACCAAATGAACATAAACCGTTAACGTTTATGCCTAAACCCTAATTTTAGGTAATGTAAGCATTCAAGATGAATGTACAAGTAATCAAAGCATAAGTACAAGTAATATAACATCTTATTTGAATATACTTTCCCTCCAAAATAAGGTACAAGTCCTTTAAAGCAAAATGTACAAGTCATTAATGCATGATATCTAAAATAGCCATTTTACTTCTATTTTCCTAAGAAATCTTGTATAATGTATTAAGTACAAGTTACAAACAAGTCATATACTTCATTTACAATCCATATTCATTCTTATTTCATGAAATTACAAGAAATCCAAGTTAGAAACCCTAACTTAAGCTAAATAGTAAACCATGGCTCGTTTCTTGATTTTTATCCATTATAAACCCAAACCATTACTCAAATAAGTTGTAAATACATAAATTACAACTTTAAAAATCACATTCCATCATTATTTCATCATTATAACAACAATGTACAAGAATTAAATCTCGAAAACCCTTAACGAACCCTAATTTGAACTTTTGACCCGTTTACTCATTTTCACCCACTTTAAACGTAAACCACCAATCAAAACTTGTTGTAAACACTTAATATAAGTATTGTGATCATTAATCCATTGTTATTAATCAAGTATACATGAAATGCAAGCAAGAAAACCCTAAACCGTGCCCTAATGAACCCGTATACATTTTTCTTGGTTTTTGACCCATTTTAAAAGTTAACTTTGCATTTAAGCACCTCTATAATATCTTCACAAGCAGATTGTTACTCCATACATCATTATCTTAGCCATCAAGGTGACTCGTCACCTACTTAGACTTCTTAAGCCTCGTCACCACCTTAAAAACTTGCCACCACAAAGTATAGTACATCGTCACCATGCCACCTTGCTATCCTAGTCATTTTTCTTAGGCACCAAGGCCACGACATGTCCTCTCTAGCTCCCTTCTCATCCCCTTACTCTCTAAGGCTTCATTATCTCATGCCACCTATCTTTATTAAGTTTGGTGACCAAGTTTTCCTATCACTATATATAGTCGAGACCACATACCCTCAAAACTCACACTCAAACACAACATACACACAAACGATCACACTAGCAGTAGAAAAAGATCCAATAAATCCTAATGGAGGTTTAGAAGCCAAGAAATCATGAAGAACAAAGCCTTGAATCCTTGAACAATTGCTACCAGGCATATGAGTTCCAAAAACCCCATTTCGACCAACTTTGATCCACACACTCTTGAGTAAGCTTTAATTACTTGTTTCATACTCTCTTTATATTCTTAAATTCATACAACATCTGGTATATAATCCTTTTTAACATAAATCTTGCTAAAACTCAAAATCATGATCATATGAAATCATAGAATGCGACTGTGATGAGGTGTTTTCATGCCTATCGAATTCATGATTTCTCTTAACAACTGACACCCATTTTTGGATATGTTGAACACCATCTATGGTGCTTCAAATCATCCAAATATGAGCTTCTAACTCGAACTATAACTCATTCAAATGGTGTTATGAATTCTGTCCCAAAAACTGACTACATAAGCCATTCGCAGATTATGTTTTGGGACATACGTTCACACCATCCAAACTCATAATTCTTACACACAACATACCTGTACCCTTACACATTCTTAAACACCATCTAGGTGGCTATAACATGTTACAAAACCAAGCTTTGAATCAAACTCTAGCCCTTTCAAAATCATAACCCAAATAGGTCCCTCAAAACTAATTTCCATAAACTTTTATCAAATCTTTTTAGCTTATTTAAGCTTAAGCTCTTAATCACAGCTTGTGAGATTTTCTAAAAAGCTTCTATAAGCTTATTTAAACACCAAGAATCAAACCTCAAAAGCCCTAACTCTTTTAAACTTAATTTCGAATCATTTAATGCACAAAAGGGTATATTTTTAACATTTTCTAAACTTCTAAAACCTTAGGGTCTATTTTGTAACATTTTAAAACTTAAACCACAGGGACTAAAACTATAATTCATTTAAACTATAAGTCTGGGACTAGTTTTGCCAATTTTCTAAACTATAGGGATTAAAACGTAACTTTTCTAAATTTCAAGGGTTGTTTTGTAAATAATTTAAACTTTTATATTCTAATAATTAATAATTATTATATAGACCAAAACCATTTACCATTCGTCTATCGATTAAGACATTTTCAAGAATCTTAAAAGCTATCGTATCACAATACTAAGGAGCTTCATATTACAAAAGTTTCATCTTGGAATTACGTTCTGACTGAGTTGTTGAGTTTACGATTTAAAGTGCCCTAGCTCCTCAAACGTTTACTAAATGACCTCTGAATTATGATGGCCCGAATGGTGATACAATACTCCGTAATAATTCAATCAAAGATAATATCCATTATGATGTAAAACATATTCAATCAAACTAAGACTCGACATATTATCCCAGGTTACGTAACGAAGCTACTTTCTTTCAATTGATACTCTGAACTTTCTTGCAAATCATACTATCATACGGACGTCTTTCATTTGATATATTTTTATCAGATTTCCCCATTCTGTTAAGGTGAGATTCATAGCCTCGTATTTTTAATCTTTTGAATGTTTTATAAACCTGCGAAGGGGATACATGTTATAAACTATATTTTCAACTATACACTATTCTGATACATGAGATTATAGTCCCATCTTTATATGTTTTCTAAATTCCATGAGGAATTCATGCTATAAACTATGAATATACGTGTTTTTCCAACTGTAAGTCGATCCTGATATTATTATTTCTGCATAATTACAGCAGTTAACACTACATCTTTGGTAGCAGGCACTTACCATGAAAGTATCTCGTCTGATAATAACTCCCCTCAGAACTCTTCGTAATGCCTTCTAGTATCTTCTCGGTTAATGCTCCTAGTTATCTCTTCGGTTAACGACTCCTATAGCTCTTCGGTAATGACTCCTATATCATCTTCGGCGACTTCCTATATCCTTCGGGTAAATACTCCATATCTCTTTGGGTAATACGCCAAGTTATCGCTTAGGTAATAACTTCCATCCCCCCGCGAGTAATTAATAATATTATAATATATCTTCTGTAAAAAAGGCTCCCGTTTCTATTGGATTTAAATAGTGAGTAAATATGTGATTCATGAGCTTAAGGCAATAATATTGTTTTCCATGATAATACTGTTTTCCATGATAATTGTACCTACATGCAATTACCATTATGGGTATATAACAACATAACCCACTATCTATTATGATGACTTGTATTCAAACTATTTATCATAAAACCTATGAATTTCACTCAACCATTGTGTTGATCCTTTTTAGCATGTTTATCTTAGGTAATTGAACAACTTATGGCATGGAGTGACATGGACTTGAAGATGGCTAAAACTTGTTATCATTCACATTTAATGTACCTAGAGTTTGGGACCTGCCTTTGTAAAACTCTAATTTTAAATGAATGATAACGTATCTTTTAAAAATGTCTCTTTTGAGTCGTTTTCTATAATTGTGTCTGTGATTCATGAATTAATACCCTAGATTAGCTTTCGCTGCTATATGTTAAAAATGGGGGTGTTACATCTCCAGACATGAAAATACTCAAGTATATGGTACCATTCTCCCAAAGGACTTAACAAACCTAGCAATGTTGGAATACAAAGCTTACAAGACATACTATGCTTTTTCTTCTAGAGAGAAAACTCTAAAACCAAAGTACTTTAGAAAGAAAGCTGATTCTAACACATCTCCTAAGCAGAAGCCAGTTCAAGTTACTAAAGGTACCAAACTCAAGACTTAAGCTAAGGTGGCTAAATCCGACAAGAAGAAGCAACCTGCAAAGATGCCAAAAGCCAAAGGATTAGAAGTATTATCT
>BQNB010086320.1:0-11594 GCA_026074375.1 Tanacetum coccineum | reverse complement strand
ATTTTGGATTGCACGCTTAAAGATTTAGGTGCATCATATTTTGGGGAATGTATTGTCAACTTTTGTAATATTCAACAATGAACAAGTAAAGCTATATGCTTTTGTATTAAGTCTTTCAATTAAATCCAATGTATCATTTTAAACGACTTTTTGTGTCGTTCTTATATATCTTGTGCTATTGATCTTGAAGTAACACGCCCCGGACCCTTATTCCGCTGCGACCCTATTTGGGGGTGTTACATATTAAAGATTAGATTCCGTATAATCTTTAATACACTTAACAATGTTTCTACTATAGTTGTGTTAGATTTATCTAATATAACTAAACCTTAAACAAGCTTATGGAATTCGATCTATTAAAGTAGGATCCAACAAGAGGTATCCTACAACTAGGACAACAAGTGGTATCAGAGCTTGTTGCTTTGAGAAACTTTGCTAGAAGATATGGATCAAGATTCTGCACATATGGTGGCTGCATCTAAAGTTTCCATGCTCAAACCGGGTGAGTTTGAGTTATGAAGGATGAGAATTGAACAATACATCCAGATGATAGACTATGCACTTTGGGAAGTCATAGAGAATGGAAACACTGCACCAAAAACAACAGTTGTGGAGGGTGTTGAGAAAGTAATGCCTCCTACAACTGCTGAAGATAAGGCTCAGAAAAGATTAGAGGTGAAAGCTAGAAGTACTTTAAGGATGGGCATTCCTAATGAACATCAGTTAAAGTTTAACTCAATTAACGATGCTAAGCTATTGATGGAAGCTGTAGAAAAGAGATTTTGGTGGGAATGCAGCTACAAAGAAGACTCAAAGGAATCTTTTAAAGAAGCAATATGAAAACTTTACTACTCCAAGCTCAGAGATGCTTGATCAAACTTTTAATAGGCTTCAAAAGCTTGTGAGTCAGTTGGAGCTTTTGGGAGAAATGATTTCACAAGAAGATGTGAACCAGAAGCTATTAAGAAATTTATCACCTGAGTAGAACACACATGTTGTTGTGTGGAGGAATAAAACTCATTTAGATACAATGAGCATGGATGATCTCTACAGCAACCTTAAGGTGTATGAACCAGAAGTCAAAGGGATGTCTAGCTCAAGTTTAAGCATACAGAACATGGCTTTTGTGTCCTCTTTAAATAACAATAATAGCAGCACTAATGGAGCAGTTAGTACTGCTTAAGCAGTTAATACTGCTAATGGAGTTTCTGCTGCTAATACTCAAGTTAATGCTTCTAATATTGACAGCATGAGTGATGATGTTATTTGTACATTCCTTGCTAGTCATCCAAATAATCCTTAACTTGCACATGAGGACTTGCAACAAATCCATCCAGATGATTTGGAAAAGATTGATTTGAGATGGAAAATGGCTATGTTGACTATGAGGGCTAGAAGGTTGATAAGTCCAAAGTGGAGTGCTATAAATGCCACAAGAAGGGACATTTTGCTAAAGAATGCAGAGCTCTAAGAAATCAAGACTATAAGAACAAGGAAAGCACAAGAAGGATTGTGCCTATGGAAACATCCACTTCCACAGCTTTGGTGTCATGTGATGGTCTTGGTGGGTATGGCTGGAGTGATCAGGAATAAGAAGGACCTAATTATGCACTCATGTCTTACTCATCTTCAAGCTCTGACTCAGAGGTATCTAACAATTCAAATTGTTCAAAATCTTTTTTAAAAACTATTGAAACCCTTAAATCATAATATGATCAAATACATAGAGATTTTAAGAAATATGAGTTAATGGTTCTAGCTTATAAGTCAGGATTAGAGTCAGTAGAAGAGAAACTTGAAGTTTATAAGGCAAATGAATCTATTTATTCACAAGATATAAAGGTATTAAAATTTGAAATTGAATGTAAAGATATAGCTATCAGAGAGCTCAGGAAGAAGCTAGAAATAGCTCAAAAAGAAAAAGATGGAATTCAATTTAATGTAGACAAATTTGGAAATGCATCTAAAAGCTTAAACAAACTTATAGAAAGTCAGATTGTTGACAACTGCAAGAAAGCTTAAGCTATAATGCAGTTCCACCTCCCTACACAGGAAACTTCATGCGTCCAACACTTGACTTATCTTTTACTAGTTTAGATGAGTTTGTTAATAAGCCTGTAGTTGAGAACACAAAGTCTGGTGAAGAAGTGTCTAAGGTAGTTAGGAAGTCTAATGATTCTCTAATTATTGAAGATTGGATGTCAGATAGCGAGGAAGAAAACATGTCTCAAACTAAAACTGAGAAGAAAATAGTTAAGCCTAGTATTGCTAAGATAGAGTTTGTCAAACCTACGCAACAAGAGAAAACTGCTAGGAAAATTGTTAAACAATTTAAGAAACATAAGCAAAACACTTACAGTCTAAGAGGCAATCAAAGAAATTGGAACAATATGATGTCTCAAAGACTAGGAAGTAATTTTAAGATGTTTTATAAGGCCTGTTATGTGTGTGGAAGTTTTGATCATTTGCAGGTTGACTGCAATTACCATCATAAACAATTTCAAAAACAAAGGATGGTAAAACCTGTTTGGAATCATGCTCAAAGGGTGAATCATCAAAACTTTACTAAAAATACTCACCCCTATGCTAAAAATAACATGGTTCCAAGAGCAGTACTAATGAAGTCTGGCATAGTATCAATTAATACTGCTAGACAAGTTAATGCTGCTCACACAAAAACAATAGTGAATGCTGCTAGACCAATGTTTATACTGCAAGACAAAAATATTTCCAAAGTAGCAGTTTTTAGTTGAATACTGCTAGACAAGTTATGCTGCGCACTCAAAAAATGTGGATTGTTTCCTGACCACATGTCATATCTTTCTAAAAAGGCACATTCAACTGTTAAGAGGCCCATTCACAAGAATACTACATTTAAGAACAGTAATTTTAATCAGAAGGTTAATACTGTTAAGGATAAAAATGTTAATATTGTTAAGCCAAAAGTAGTAGTTAATGCTGCTAGGCCAAAAAGCAGAGTAGTGAATGTGTTAAGCGTCAGCTTGGTTAGGTTTGGAAATCAAAGACTAATGTTTTAGACAATTTTCTAAACATAACGAGTGCCATAATCAACTAAAGATAGTTTAATAATTGATGACAAGGCAGATATAAGTTAGTGATGGCTTTAGGGGCCCAAAAGAATCTGGTTTCTTAACTAATGTTGCAGCGGCTATCCATAATTACTAAATTTTCAGGATCAAGGAGTGATTGATTGTGGGGTGCTCAAGGCACATGACAAGGTACTTTGTCCTTTCTTACAGTTTTGAAAGAGATAGATGGAGGATATGTTTCCATTTTGTAGGGAACCCCAAAGGATGGGGTAATAATTCACTACTAATATAATGGTACACATTAAATCTGGTACTCTCTATGATTTTGTTAATGTGTATTTGTGAGATAGTTAGAAGTTTATATCTTTAGGGTCTCACAAATGTGTGATATATAGAAATAGGGGTTCTTTTTAATGACAATGATTGTATTATTTTGTCTACAACTTTGAGTTAAGTGATGAAAGTCAAGTTTTACTTAGAGTTCCTAGAAAGAACAATATGTATAGTGTTGATTTAAAGAACATAGTTCCTAAAGGAGGTTTAACTTGCCTTTTTGCAAAAGCTACACCTGATGAATCTAAACTTTGGCATAAAAGGCTAGGACACTTAAACTTTAAAACCATGAGTAAATTGGTTAAGGGAAATCATGTAAGAGGTTTACCTTTCAAACTTTTTGAAAATGATCAAACTTGTATTGCTTGTCAAAAGGGAAAATAGCACAGAGGCTCTTGTATGTCCAAAACAGATAACTTAATCAGTCTTCCTTTACATTTGTTGCATATGGACTTGTTTGGTCCAACATTTGTAAAAAGTCTTATAAAGAAAATATATTTCCTAGTTGTCACAGATTATTTTAGTAGGTTTACATGAGTTTTCTTTCTAGCTACTAAGGATGAGACTAGTGGTATTCTTAAGTCTTTTATAACTGGTATAGAAAATCTAGTAGATCACAAGGTTAAGGTGATTAGATGTGATAATGGGACTGAGTTCAAAAATAGAGAAATGAATCAGTTTTGTGAAATGAATGGTATTTTAAGACAATATAGTATAGCTATAACTCCTCAATAAAATGGAGTTGCTGAGAGGAGAAATAGGACACTAATTAAGGCTGCTAGTACTATGCTAGCTGATTCTAAGTTGCCAGCTACTTTTTGGGCAAAAGCAGTTAATACTGCTTGCTATGTGCAAAACAGGTGTTAGTTGGATAAGCTCCATAACAAGACTTCCTATGGAACTTTTTCATTAGTTTTAGAACACCAATTTAAGTTCTATGTCGACCATTTGGGTGTATATTACCAATCTCATCAATACTAAGAGCCTTAGGCTATTTGATGGTAAGGATGATGAAAGGATTCTTACTGTGGATACTCTTTGATAGTAAGTTGCATTTAGAGTTTCTAATAGTCAGAATACAGGTTAGTGGATGAAAACTTGTGCATATTAGGTTTAGTTGAGAATACACCTAATACTGTTAGGTGGCTGGACTTGATGGCTTTTTGGTATTGATTGTCACTACAAGAACAATGAATTATGAGCCAATTGTTGCAGGTACATAGTCTAATGGTCTTGCAGGTACAAAAGCAAGTGATAATGCATGTCAAGCTAGAACAGAGACAGAACCTGTCAAAGATTACGTTTTTCTACCATTATGGACTACTGATCCACCATATTCTTAAGATCTAAATAGTTCTCATGATGATGGATCTAAACCTTCAAGTGATGATGAAAAGAAGGTTGATGAACATCCAAGAAAAGATAAAGATCAAGAGAAGGAAGATAATGTTAATTGACATCTAAACAAATGTAATGCTGCTGTACAATGATGTTAATGCTATTGGTGGAAACAAATCAAGCATTTGACTTCCACTTAATCTAAATATGCCTGAATTGGAAGATTACATCATATTTGAAGATGATGAAGAGGTTGGTGCAGAGGCTGACATAAACAATTTGGATACAACAATCCAAGTCAGTCCTATTCCAACTACAAGAATTCATAAAAATCATCCTCTTGATCAAGTGATTGGAGATTTGCAATTAGCTACACAAACAAGAAGGATGTCAAAGAATTTTGGAGCAAATGGGTTTTTAGTTACTAATCAACAAAGACACAAATCTTAAAGACCTTCAAAACTGCTTGTTCTGCCTAGCTTTTCTAATCACTAATAGGAAGAACCAAAAAGGTAATTCATGCATTAAAGGATCCAAGCTGGATAGAGGCTATGCAGGAAGAGCTTCTACAATTCAAGCTACAAGAAGTTTAGACTTTGGTGGATTTATCAAATGGAAAAAGGTCTATAGGCACTAAATGGGTTTTCAGGAATAAAAGATAAAGTGGGAATTATGATATAGAAATTAAAGCAAGATTGGTTACCAAGGGATCACACAGGATGAAGGAACTGAATATGATGATGTCTATTGCCCTTGTTGCAAGTATTGAATAGCAATTAGGCTATTTTTATCTTATGCTCATTTAAATAATTTTATGGTGTATTCCAAATGGATGTAAAAAGTGCTTTTCTTTAATGGGGAAGATTGATGAAGAGGGTGGAATGTAGTGTCACAACCACCAGGATTTGATTGATCCAGACTTTCCTGATTGAGTATACAAGGTTGAAAAAAGCCATTGTATGGACTACATCAAGCTCCTAAAGCCTGGTATGAAACCTTGTTAACATATCTGTTGGACAATGGGTTTCAAAGAGGGAAGAATGACAAAACCTTATTCATCAAAAGGTACAAAGGTGATATTTTACTGGTCCAAGTTTATGTGGATGATATCATCTTTGGTTCAACAAAGAAGGAGCTATGCAATGCATTTGAGAAGTTGATGCATGAGAAATTTTAGATGAGTTCTATGGGAGAACTTACATTCTTTTTAGGATTACAAGTGCAGCAGAAGAAGGATGGCATATTTATTAGTCAAGATAAATATGTTGATGAAATTTTAAAGAAATTTGGGTTTACAGAAGTCAAGACTGCAAGCACACCAATGGAAACTCAAAAGCCTTTGCTCAAGGATGAAGATGGTGAAGAAGTGGATGTTCATATGTATAGGTCAATGATTGGTTCATTGATGTATCTTACATCTTCAAGACCTGATATTATGTTTGTAGTGTGTGTATGTGCTAGATACCAAGTCAATCCAAAGGTTTCACATCTTCATGCTGTAAAAAGGATTTTTAGGTACTTAAAAGGTCAACCAAAATTAGGCCTTTGGTATCCAAAAGATTCTCCTTTTGATTTGGTAGCATACACTGATAGTGATTATGCTGGAGCAAGCTTAGATAGGAAGTCTACAACAGGAGGTTGTTAATTTCTTAGATGTAGATTAATATCATGGCAGTGCAAGAAACAGACAGTGGTTGCAAATTTCACAATAAAAGCTGAATATGTTGCTGCTTCAAGTTGTTGTGGACAAGTGATTTGGATTCAGAATCAACTACTTGATTATAGGTACAATTTTATGCATACCAAGATCTTTATTGACAATAACAGTACTATTTGCATAATTAAAAATCTTGTTTTTCATTAAAAAAAAGCATATAGAGATTAGACATCACTTTATTAGAGATTGCAATGAAAAGAAATTGATTTAAATGGTTAAAATCTATACTGACAAGAATGTTGCAGATTTGCTTACAAAAGCTTTTGATGTAAGTATATTTCAATATTTAATTGCTAGTATTGGAATGTTAAATCTCTAAAATCTTTTATCTCTTTATGTTTTTGTCAATTTGTGTATGAATTAGTACTGTTATTCAAGACATTAAAAGTTTTTGTTGCTAAGTATAATTAAAACTGCTGGTTATACTTAATAGTGATGAGTTAATACTGTTAGTTATACTTAATAAAGCTGGTATAATTAATATTGTAAAAATTGCCATGGCTTGTGTTTTCTTGGTTTTTGGACTAACATTTTGCAGGAAAATCAAAGAAAAGTGTTAGATTGATGATGGAAGAGCTGTGTAAAAACAGACAGAGTGATTTGGTGAGAAAAAGAATTAAGAGAAGTGGTGAGTTGAAAAACAGAACGAGAGTTAAATATATTAAAAACAGACAGAGTGTTTGGAATGGAATTGGAGTTAATATTGGTGACTCAAAGTTAATGCTGCTAGGCATAAACTTACTGCTGCTGGTGAAAGTTAATGTTGATAGGCATAAACTTACTACTGCTGGTGAAAGTTAATGTTGTTAGGCATAAACTTACTACCGCTTGTTGGAAACACGAAAAGTGTCGGTCACTTCCAAGTTGTAACAGGTCTTAGCTCATAGTTAGTATAATGATTAGATTACTTCAATTAGGGGCTTCAATCACTCATTTAATCGATTTCACTCTTTTATATACTCTCTAATCATAAACCCTAACTCAACTTTATCATCCATCATCAAAACCTAACACAATGATGACCCTAACGTTTGCTGATACTCACAACATGGTCGTGTTCTTATCTAAACCCGAAGAAAGTGAAGGATTTGAACAAATTGTGGTTTTCTTGAATGCACACCCCATAAACTATGCATTAATGGTTAATCCTACAATATACATTTTGTGTATTGAACAATTCTGGGCTATTGTCAAGGCAAAAACTGTCAATGGGGAAGTATAGTTACAAGCCCTAGTGGATGGGAAGAAGATAATCATAACTGAATCAACTGTGAGAGGGAATCTTAACTATAAGATTGATAAAAGGTGTTGATTGTCTACCTAATGCTACCATCTTTTAACAACTTGCATTAATGGGGTTTGAGCAGGTTTCACAAAAACTCACTTTCTATAAAGTATTCTTCTCTCTACAATGGAAATTCTTTATTCATACTATTTTACAATGCTTAAGTCCAAAAACAACTGCATGGAATGAATTTAATAGCACTATGGCTTCTGTAATTATCTGCTTAGCTACTAACCAGAAATTCAACTTTTCAAAGTTTATTTTTGAAAGTATGGTAAAGAACTTGGATAATGTGAGCAAATTTTTGAAGTATCCAAGGTTTGTACAAGTCTTTTTAGATAAGCCACCGGAAGGGATGTCAAATCATAATAGGATTTACATTACACCCTCTCACACAAAGAAGATATTTGGGAATATGAGATGGGTAGGAAAAGGTTTCTCTGGAAGGGTAACACCATTATTTCCAACAATGGTGGTGCAAAATCAAGAAGAATTGGGTGAAGGTTCAGCAATACCCATTGATCCCCAACACACACCCACTTTTATACAACCATCTCCTCAACCTTAAAAGACTCAAAAACCTAGGAAGCCTAGAAGAAAGGACACTCAGGTACCTCAGCCTAGTGGTCCTACAAACAGAGTTGCAGATGAGGCTGTCTATAAGGAGTTAGATGACAGTTTGGTGAGGGCTGCCACTACTGCTTCTAGCTTAGAAGCAGAGCAGGACAGTGGTAACATCAATAAGACCCGATCCAAGGCAACACCTAATGAAGCTGGTTCCAAGGAACTACTTCAGGTGGTGGTCCCAGGCGCCAAGACACCATGGGGGATACAATTGCTTAAACTAGGTTTGAGAATGTATCTAAACTTTCCAATGATCCACTGCTTGCGAGAGGTAATAAACTTTGAAGTGGTGATAATAGTCTGAAACTTAATGAAATGATGGAACTAAGTACTAATTTACAACAAAGGGTTCTTGATTTGGAGGAGACAAAGACCACACAAGCTAAAGAGATTATCAGTTTAAAGAGGAGGTTCAAGAAGCTTAAACAGAAAAAGAGGTCAAGAACTCATGGGCTTAAAAGGTTATACAAAGTTGGTTTGACAGCAAGGGTAGAATCCTCTAAAGATGAAGATTTGGGTGAGGATGCATCCAAACAGGGGAGGAACATTCATGACATTGATGCTGATGAAGATATCACCCTGGTTGGTCATGATGATGAAATGTTTGATGTGGATACTTTGACTGGTGATGAGGTGTTTCCAGAACAAGAAGTTGCTGCTACAATTAATGTTGATGAAGTTACTTTGGCTCACACACTTATGGAGATAAAAAGGACAAAACCAAAGGTGAAAGGAATTGTTATACAAGAGCCAAGTACAACAACAACAACTATTTCTTCAAAACAATCTCAAGACAAGGGTAAAGGGATAATGGTAGAACTTGAGAAGACAATGAAGAAGAAAGATCAAATCAGTGCTGATGAAGAAACTGCTAAAAGATTACAAGCCGAATTTGATGAGGAAGAGAGGCTTGCAAGGGAGACAGATGAAGCTAATGTTGCCTTAATTGAAGAATGGGATGATATTCAAGCTAAGATTGAGGCGGATTATCAATTGGCTTAAAAACTGCAAGCAGAAGAGCAAGAAGAGTTGTCTGATGCTGAGAAACCTACATTATTTCAACAACTCTTAGAGAAAAGGAGAAAATTCTTTGCAGCAAAAAGAGCAAAAGAAAGGAGGAACAAACCACCAACTCAAGCTCAAAAAAGAAGAATCATGTGTACTTATCTGAAAAACATGGAAGGATGGAAGCCCAAAAGTTTGAAGAACAAGTCCTTTGCCAATATTCAAGAATTGTTTGACAAAGCAATGAAAAGGGTGAATACCTTTGTTGACTACAGAGCTAAGATGGTAGAAGAGAGTTCCAAGAAGGCAGAAATAGAGCTGGAAGAGAATTTAAAGAAAGCTGAAGTAGAAATGATGGAAGGAGGTTCAAAAAGAGCAGGAGAAGCATTAGAGCAAGAGAGCACTAAGAAGCAAAAGGTGGATGAGGATAAAAGCACAACAAAACTTCAAAGTTTAATGGAAGTCATTCCTGATGAAGAAGAGGTTGCAATTGATGCTATTCCTTTAGCTACCAAGTCTCCTAGCATTGTTGACTGAAAGATTCACAAAGAAGGAAAGAAGAGCTATTACTAGATAATAAGAGCTGATGGAAATTCACAAATATACAGGGTCTTTAGTCAAATGCTTAAAATCTTTAGCAGGGAAGACTTGGAAGATTTGTATAAGTTGGTAAGAGTTAAATACAAGTCAACAAGGCTAGTAGAAGATTTGGATTTAGTGCTATGGAATGATTTAAAGAATATGTTTGAACCAAATGTAGAAGATGAAGTCTGGAAGTTGCAACAAAGATATAGTGTTGTAAGCTGGAAGCTATTTGATTCATGTGGAGTACATTGTTTAACTTGCAATCCGGAATGATCTACATGCTGGTTGAAAAGAGATATCCACTTACACCACCTACAATAACAGATATGCTAAACAAGAAGCTTCAAGTTGATTATTTTAGTGAAATGGCATATTAGCTTCTTAAACTTCTAACAAAACAGCTCAAGAATCAATGAAGTGTTTGGAAGCATCCTCCTGGTGATTAATGAAGCTTTTAATGAAGAAACTTAAGATTTTGAAGATGAATATCAAGTTTAGGGGAGGATTGTTAGGGTTAAAAGACTTCTTGGTGATCTTAGAGTTATTGTCGCTAAGGTTTGTGTTACTGCTACTAAGCTAAAGTTAGTGTTGTTCATTAACTTTAATGAAAAATATGCTAAGTAGTTAGTGTTGCTAGTATAAAGTTAGGTTGCTGGTGTATAAGTTACTACTGCTGGTGTTAAAAGTTAATGCTGCTAGTATAAAAGTTACAACTGCTCAAAGATTAAGACTGCTAAAAGTTTCTACTGTCAGAGAAAGGATAAAGACAGAAGAAAGGATAAAGATTATTTGGAGATCAAGATTACTTATGTAATTTGTATGAGTTATTTATGTAAAAGATACGTATAACTTATTTATGTAAAAGATATGTATAACTTATTTGTTTAAAAGATTTGATATACTTAGGAAAGTATTGTAAGCCTAGTAGGACTCCTTGGTGTATAAAAGGAGGTCCTAGGGCATAGAGTTAAAAAAACTAAAATCTAGAAGAGTACACCAAAAACATAGAGTTCATAGCTTCAAGGTTTTGTAACCCTAATACTAGGAGAGTATTCATATTATTCTTAATAATATTAGAGCTTTTATTGTTTGTTGAATTGTGATCTTGTATTACTGTTTCATTAAGAATTCTTCTAATATTAAAGATTAGAATTCGCATAATCTTTAATACACTTAACAAAGTTTCTACTATAGTTGTGTTAGATATATCTAATATAACTAAACCTTAAACAAGCTTAAGGAATTCGATCTATTGAAGTGGAATTCAACAAGAAGTATTCTACAACTGGGACAACAATAGCTGGTCATGTTCCATTCCACGAACAGACGCAAAAAACATAGGAGGAGCAAACTCGTCAACCATCTCATGACAGAAGCGACCGTTATCAAGACGGGACCCATTCATCACGCTCCGTTGAGAAACGTAAACTTTTTGAAGATCAGTATCAGGGTTGATGACGGTACGGATGGCACCAACAAGAAAATCAATACCAGTAAGATCTGAGAAGACACCCGTGGTAGGATCAGTTCCATCAGCTGAAGAAGAACCAGCACTAAATGGAGAGGGTTCAACAAGTTTCTCTTTAGCAACCAAAGTAGGATCAACAGGTGTAGTAATGGTAGTAACAGTTGTCATTATCAGAACGGAAGACCTGAT
>BQNB010086319.1:0-13078 GCA_026074375.1 Tanacetum coccineum | reverse complement strand
CTAGAATTTCAAAACCACGGTTTGCCTCCCAAGTTGATGTGAACAACAATTTGTTAAAACCAGTCACTACACATTATCTGCCTAAAAGAAGAGAATCTGCCCCTGCAAAACCTCATTACATGATTGCACCAAGCTCATCTAGGTATAGCTCAAACGACATTGTTTATAACTACTACCTAGAGAAAGCTAAGAAAAGTGCACAACTTCAGAAAGACAAAGAAGTGAATGGAAAACCTAGTATGATTGATCCTGCTAGATTACCCAACACTGCTAATGGTTGCAAACCGAAACCTAGGAATTGGCAAGCATCAATGAGTAGTCGGGTTTCAAACGAAGATGTTCACTTAGGAGAACATAGGAAACAAAAGCCTTTCTTGAAGTTCAATGACTTGCAATGTCCTACATGCAAAAAGTGCCTTTACAGTGCAAATCATGATGAATGCGTCTTAGAATACCTCTCAAGGTTAAATCCTCGTGCCCCTGCCCAGGATAAGGATGCAAAATCCCATAAGACAACAAAGAGATATATGCCCGTAGAAAAGTCAAGTGCATCTAAGAAACAAGAAAGACAGATCCCCACAGGACATAGGTTCTCAAACAAAAAGACTAACTCCGTTTCAGGCCCGTGACCTCTCAAATCGAAGAGAAAAACGTGACGGATCACGCTGTAACCACCCTTTAGCTGGTTAAGGATTTCTTAAGGCCCAAAAAGCTCGTTTACTATGATTTATTGACATTTTTCAGTTTTTTGGAATTTGTGTTAGACTTGTTTTTGTTCTAGCTCACGGCCCATCTGTATATTTTGGCCCGTTTCAGTTTGGTGAGCCTATTTAAACAATCAGCTTTAACCCTAGCCAGAAAATTATCTGTTTTTATACAATTAAATCATTGGCCGCTGATTCCGAATCATTCATTCACGGTTATCTAGTGATCTTGTAAAATCCCGTTAATTCATTATCGGTTTTGATCATAGACGAGTAAAATCCCGTGAACGTGAATTGCATACAACCACAACTTCAATCACATCATATCCACTTAAGATCCAACAAATCTTTTACACTTCATAATTCACGATAAAATGGAAAAGAAAGATACCTTATCTTCGTGTTCAGATTCGGAAAAACAACAAATGCAACTAATTCAAGACAAATCAAAAGAAAGTTGCATGGTATCTTTTCAACGACTTCATTCACACCTCAATATTCTCAGTGGCATTCGCGTTTTGCTAAGATAAATTGCACTAAACTCGAAATAATGGTGAATAACTGAGGAAGTGCATATTTGAAGGTCACATATTTGCCTACAAACGTATCATTGCGAGCAGTTGATAGCAGCATGAGAACATTTCTTTTTTACCAGTTAGCTGCACATGAAGAAGCTGAGACAATAACAACATGACTAGACAGAGAGAACAAAACTTTACTCTTCAAGCTGAAAAAAGGAAGCTATTTTCTGATTCGGCGACTGGTATTGGGGATGAAATTTATCATCTGTTGATGATGCACAAAACACATATTAGGAGATGTGGACGCCATTGAAGGCTACTCAGGGGAATCGTGTGAACGTACATGATGTAAAGACCAATCTCTTATGGAATTTGGGAAGTTTACCTTCTCGAGGATGGAGAATCCTTGGAAGTCTTATTAACTCACGGTTTAAACGATGTATGATTTGACAAGAACAACCTTGCAAGTATTCCACCAATGCAGTGAATGTTCATTTTCTTCAACCAAACTTCTACAGAATGTCGAGGATTTGTGACGATTATCAAGCATGAGATAGGAAATAGTCAAAGTATCATTTCACAAGCTGGTTTGACGTTCTGAAAGCAGTTTCAAACAATGTTAATGATATCGTTCTGAGAGCTTAGCCAGAAGTGCAATTCCATTAGCAACTTCTTGTGGCTGCTCAACCATATTAAGATAAATACTTTCAGGCACCAAATCCTCATAGATCGAATGCCCATATACATGCAATATTCTTCCACACGACAAGTGCGGTTTCTACTAGACACAAAGGCAATGAGATCGCCAACCATGTGTACTCTCAATCTGAGTCCATTTCTGTGGAAGACAGTGATCAAAACAAGGCTCGGGAAGGTTAAGGATATGTGTAAAGAACTTGGCACTCCTTGCTATAGTAACCTTATAAGAAGCTGTACAAACCTACCAACAACAACCTTCGAACTTCTTCAAACTTCCAGGAACAAAACTGATCGATACCACACATGGTAAACTCAATGATTAATTCAGTCAGGGCAAGTTAGGATCAAAGGACGGTTGACAGTTGCTGGGGCTAGGGGACACAGTAGGGCAGTCCTGGTGTTTTTTCCATTCGTGCGTGTGCAATTAAAATGGGAGATTAAAGTGCTTTAACTGCAAGGGATTTGGACACTTATGCACAAGGGTATGCAGGAAGCCAAAGAGAGTGTTAAAGTCTACGCGTTATTCAAGGAGAGATGATGATGTGCAAACAAGCTGAACAAGGTTGTTCACATCAGACTGTGCAAGCTGATTGGCTTGAGGGACACGGCATGAAGAGATTGAAGAACAGGAATTGGAGCACATTACAGCTACATGGCAAGATTTCAGAAGTCTCACCTGAAGAATCCTGTGTCTACTGGTCAGCCACTGGAACATGGTAAAAACCATGAGAATGTGTGTTTGCCAATGTGATCGACAACATTCTGAGCAACCTGAATCATTAACGACACATATGTTTTGGAGAAGGATCGATAGCAATGCCATTCCTGATTCATCATTAATATATGTACCAATGTTAATCAGGTTGATCTCAAATGCAGCTGAATGTGTTGATGCGCGTTTGATGGCGATTGATAATTTAATGCTAATTTGAATCTTGATAAGGAGGAAAACAAAACGGGATTAAGCAATTAAAAATAGGCAAACGCAATCATTAACTCAAGAATGAAGGAGTGCAAAAATAACCTGATGAGTCTAGTAGGGCTCTGGGGGAGGCTACTAGCAGTCAGGATAGTTCTCTGATTGCACTTCAGACCAAACAGACTGAGCTTGAGAAGTACACGGCCCTTAATGACCTAACGAGTGATTATAAAATACTTCAAACAAAGTTAATGAAACTTTGGGATATTAGCTCGTAAATTACATTGACTTACAACGGGTTTTAAAAACTAAAACCTATGAAATTTCAGTTGTCAATCAGAAACACGATGAGCTAGTCAAAAAGAGATATGTTAAATAGGTCACCAATTTGAAGTCAACTCTCAAAGAGAAAACTAATGGTTATTTCGGATTTTAAAGGTTAAGGAAGGAAAAGACATTGACACGTTGATTGAAATGGACCAAACAAATAAAGTTTTTAAATTGAATTCTTTATAAAAAGCAATCAGTCAATTCAGTCAATTCACATGTTAGCCACCCAAAATGCGAAACGTTCATGGTAGTATCAACCTTTGTAATACAAAGTAATCTAGAAAGGCTCAATTTGATATGCCTCCGTTTGTATGAGATCCCATATGAATTAACTTCTGATCTGCAAACTAGATTTTTCTGATGGGGAAGAGATAGTGACTCTTGAAAAGGAGAGTAGATCAAAATTGGATAAAGACACAGTGAAACCATATAATTACACATATCAAAACAGTCTTTATGAATACTTCAAACACCATCCAAAGCCCTAATCATTGGATCAGTTGGAACGCGCCCTAAGAAGTTACGGAAGACAGTGTGGAGAAAAACGTTTGTTAGGACAAAGCCAAACATTGCTAAAAACGTTGGATTTCTACCCATGTCTAAATCCATTAGTAAAAGTAGACTACTTTATAACGAAATGACAAACAACTTCAATCATTTTAGAACAATTTGTCAACAAACTTGGTCTAATCATACTAGTAGTGCATTTCCTAACCCAATGCTAAGAGTATGGAAAGTTTTGATTCAAAATCATATTTAATGCTCTTTCAGACAAAACTATACCTAGACAGGTCATTGTTTTTATTCATTGAACTAAAAGTGAAATGAATGACGATGTGGAGTACGTTAATTCCTTGAAAGGAGCATTGGACGAAATTGAATCAGAAAAGGGCTGATTTTTCAAACACTATATGATATAATTCTCGAAGAGTGTGTGTCTAAAGATGTTACATGTTCATATTTGCATTCTATGTCTCATTTAAATGCTAATACTGAATTACAATGCATGTATCTTCATAAAGTCAAAGAATGTGAATGTCTTGCAATAAAGCTTTCGAAACAAACTGAATCTGTTAACAAAGAAGTTCATAATAATTTGTTAAAAAGTTTTTCTAAACTTGAAAAACACTCGATTTCTCTTGAACTTTCTTTACAACATTGTAAAGAACAGATGAAAAACAACCCAGTTTGCAAAGAAAATGCTTCAAAATGTATTATCGAAAAGAACCGTGTACTTTATCATGAAATACAAGATTTGAAAGCTCAAAATGCAACGACAAGACATGGTGATAATATGAGTTAAAGAAATCTCCTTCTCGGTAACAAAAGGAAGGTCCCGTGTGGAAACTCAGTTTGATAAAACCATCTGTGTTCGAACAACCAAATGTTAAGATCCAAACCATCAGTTTTAGGAAATACAACTCTTTTTCATATTCTCCTGAAATGAGAAGTTTCAAACGAATAAGTACGGTTAATAAACTAATGCGATAGGAGTTTGGTTTGTTTAAACCAGTCACTCAACAGAATTTGCCTCGGAATAGAAACCAAGCGGTTCGAAACACAAATGTGCTTAAACCAGGAATGTTTAGAATTGCCTCCACCACAACACAAAACAGAACACCACAGTTGCCTCATGCTTCTAGGAATACTAATCCTCACATGTCTAAAATCTTCAGGAGTTAATTCACACTACTAGTGTTAGAAGACCACAGCTTAAGGCTATAAGTGAAAGATAATGGTCGTGCCAAACATTAGTCAAGTGAAGTTTACAAAGAAGGAAGTAGAAGACCATCATAGGATTTCTAGTATTTCTAAGAAAACAAAGTCTGTAACTGCGTGTAATGACAGTTCAAACTCCAGAACTTCGAATGCAAATGCTGTTTGTGCTGAATGTGGAAAATGTGTGTTTAATTCAGATCATGATGCTTGTGTTTCTAGATACTTGAAGGCGTTGAATGCTAGAACTAAGACGCTCTCAGAGGTGACTAATAGTCGCTAAGTAAACCAAGAGAAAAGCGACAATATGTTGCAAAACCCCCATAAGAAAAAACAGTTGCATCAGATACCACTATTCAGAATCCAAGAGTTACTTTAGGAGTTGTATGTGATACAATCAGGAATGGAAATGGTGGATAGCTAAGAGATGTCAACAGGTTATACATGGACACAAATCCACTTAGGACAAAAAAAGATATGGATGCCATAAGATTAGGAAAGATGATGAATATCAACATGGATTAGTCCCACTGTGGACATTGTCTCTAGGATAACTAATGTCTTGAAGATATCAAATCACTTTAGGATCCAATATGTCCAATGTTAAATCGTCCTCTATTTCTCTTGCAGATTGTTACAACTTCAATCCTTTTCTTGTTGACTCTGGATGCACAAAGCAAATGACGGGCAATCTAAAGCTTTTGTGTAATTTGTGGGGAGAAAATGCTGGGTAATCTGTTCATTTTGGAAAATGATCAGTTTGCTTATTCTTGGTTTATGGTGATCTGATTCAAGGAAAAGTGATGATCAAACGGGTTTATTACGGTCAGAAGGCCCTCAACACAATCTTTCTCGGTTTGGTTTGGTCATTTGTTGATAGCTGATTTGGAGGTTGTTTCAGGAAATCTTCTTGTTTTGTGAAAGATCTTCAGGGACACGATTTTCTAACTGGTAGTCGTGGATCTGATCTCTACACATTCTCTCTACAAGAACAACTTCATCAACTCCAACTGTTTCATGGCTAAAGCTTCACCAACTCAAGCATTATGGTTATGGCATCGAGAATTTCTCATCTTAACTTCGATTAAATCACCTTACTCTTAAAGAAAGATGTTGTGACAGGCTTACCTAAGTTGAAATATGCCAAGGATCAACTTTGTTCGTCTTGTGAAATGAGTAAAGCAAAAAGAAGTTCATTCAAGACAAAAGCAAAAAAAAAACCAGTCCAAGTTCCAAAGGGAAAGGCTAAAATATTGCTTCACATGGACTTGTGTGGTCCATGCGGAGTTGCATGAATAAATGGGAAGTAGTATATTCTGGTGATTGGTGATGACTATTCATGATACACTTTGGACTCTTTTTCTAACGATACAGGTTGAAACCACCAGAAGTTCTCAAAGACTTTCTCACGATGATTAACGCATTATTCAAGCTCAAGTTATTTCTTGTTCGTACTGTTCAGAGGGCACGGAATTCTGAACAAGACACTCCATGTTTTATTATTTCAAAGAAGAAGGCATTTGACATCATATCTTCCAATCTCGTACACCTGACAGAACGCGTTGTCGAAATGAGGAACCTGTACAATTGTGAGGATGCTCGACGAGCTTTCTGTTCTAAGCTTCCTTTATCATTTTGATGGGCTCAAGCAGTTGCAACCGCCTGCTATACTCAGAACAGATCATCATCATATCCACTCTTGGAAGACGGCATTTACATCATCAATGACAGGAAACCTTTAATAAATACTCTTTCACTTCTTGGTTGCATTTGCAAATTACTAGAGATGGGTTTAAATCTGGATAAATGAAAGATAAAGGGGGTTCATGTGTCATGGTGGGATATTCTACTCAGTTAAAGGGATATCGTGTGTATAACAAGAGAAACACGCTTAATTGATGAGTCCATTCCCCCCCCCCCCCCCCCCCCCATATCCGTTTGATGAAATCAAAGAGATGATGTCATATGATAACAACAGTTCAGACCTCGTACCACAACGATAGAGATGTCTGTTAAAAAAGTATCTTCAGGCTGTTCCTTCAAGGAACAAAAAGGAGTCAGATTATGTCAACTATGACCCCGTGACCCATGACCCAAAATGTCGTTCCTACAGCAGTGAAGAAGCCAGAGAGATTCGTCACATCAGGGTTAGAAATTTCTTCTTCAGTTACTTTACTTGAAGATTATTTCAATCAACCACGATCAAGCTGAGGAAGACACAATGATCAAGCACCGAATGCAATCGTTTCTAGAAATGTATTTATCAATCCTTTTTGTACACGGGGTAACAAGAAATTGGTGAGTCTTCCTCACGCAACATTGATTATATACCGATGTGCATTCATTTCAACACAAAAGTCAATGAATTAAAGAGACCAGAGTGATCATCAATTAGAACAAGTTCGTGGAATCAACCATGCCAGTTCAAAGAAGACGAAGATTGCAACAGATCATGAAATGTGTTGTTCGGCAGCTCACGGTGGTATTGTTGAAACGAAGAACATTAAGGAGTGAGCAATGGCTGATTCTTCATGGAATTGAAGCAATGCAGGATGAACTTCATCAGTTCGGGACAGACTAAAGTATAGGGTCTGGGTCACTAGTCGAAACCATTTGGCCAAGATGATTAATAAGCTAAAGTAGGTTATGGTAAGAAACCTAAGAAGGGGATGAAAGATAGACTGTAATTTCGATCAAAGCAAGACTTGAGATAATGGTTTTGCTCAGAAGAGGGGTATTGATTTGAAGAATCATTTGCTCCAGTTGTCGCTTGGAAGACTGATTCACGATTTTTGTTGCCCAGCAGCACACAAGTCTTTTCTAATCTATCAGATGGACATGAAAATGACATTTCTTAATGGTCCACTGAAGGAGGAGGTTTATGTTGCTCAGCCAGAAGGGTTCGTTGATCCAGATAATCAAGAACTGTCTACCTTCTAGAAGCTTTGCATGGATTATGCTAGCTCCTAGAGCCTGGTACGAAGAATCATCAAACTTCTTGTGTCCCATAGGCTTGACTAAAGCGTACAATTGACCCAACTTTATTGTAGATAAAATACCGGGGAGGATTACTTCTACTTGTGCAGATTTACGTTGGTTGACATAATTTTTTGGATCGACAAATCTCTATAAATTTTCAAAATGATTTGAAAGTTAATGCACAGTCGATTTGAAATGTCCTTAATGGGGGTGATGAAAGTTTCTTTTTTGGACTTACAGACTCCTCCAGTCCCCAAAAGGTTAGTTTTCATCAATCAGGCCAAGTACGCTTTAGAATTCTAGAAAAAGAATAATATGGACAATTGTCACTCCATTGGTACACCATTGGCTACTAAACCCAAACTAGAGGTTAGATTTGATGTGGAAGAACCGTAGCCATCTGATTATAGTAGCAACATAGGCGTCACTCATGTACTTGACCTCTAGTAGACCAGACCTTAGTGCAAGCAGTATGTATTGTGCACGTTTATCAAGCACGGGGAACCAACTCAAAAGACACCTCAGGTGGTTATAAGAATCTTTAACATACCTAAAGGGTTTACATTAACTATCGGGACTCTGGTATTAAGGATTCTGACTTTTGAATCTAACTGCAATTTTCAGACGGCTGATCATGCGTGATGCCTTGATACTCGGAAAAGCATTCTCGGTGGATAAGTTCCTTGGTGATAAACTTGTAAGTTGGATGTTAAAGAACATAACTGCACTGCAATGTCTTCAGCAGAGGCAGTGTACGGTGGCCGTATCCTGCATGTTGGGATAATATGCTAAATGTGGCATGAGGAAACAGCTTACATGATTATGGCTTCAACTACAAACAAAATACCGTTTGCTACTGCGATGTCAGTATAAGCCATACAATTATCATGCAACCCCGTACAAACATTCACGACTCAAAGCAATCCATACTCGGTAATCTTTTTCATAAGGAAAACAGGTTGTGGATAATGGTTATAATTGAATTATATTTTTGTCGATCTGTATACCCAATTAGATGACATGTTTACGGAAAGCCACTTCCTGAGGATCGGCTTAAGTTATCTTGTAAGATGGATTGAGTATGAGATTTGTTTGACTCCAGCCGAAATGGAGGTGCTGACATATAGTCTGCTTGATATCACTCATCAAACTTCAAACATGTTTCATATTTGAGAAAGCAAAATACAAAAAAATATTAAACTTGCAAAAAGAAAAATTACAAAAACCGAATATCAGAAAATTTCCAAAAATGATTCTGCTCGACATGTCTCTTGGAATCGTTAACACTTTTGTGCTTAGGAACAAAAAATAATGTCGATTAGATTGACACGGTGGTTAATGATGTTCGTTCTATTTCTCGAGCGAGAGTTGCAAATAGTTTCAAAACATGTCATTTCTAATTTTATAAATGGCTTATGTGTAAATATCAGTACATAACCCGGACTTCAAATAAAGGAAGGTTTATAACTTATCCTCACAACGAGAAAATTAACGTTTCTCGGTCTTGAGCAGTTCTATTACAAGCATTCAATGCACTTTTAGCCTCAAGAAAAAGGCTTAGTGTACGTTTCAGTGCGTCTTACAGTAACGTTAGAAGCGGAAGTCCTCTAACATTTGGTTTTTCAAAAAGATTGAACATTGATTTTTCAGAATTTTCTCGATGACAATTCATAATCTTTCAAAAATTATGTATTCAACACTCCATCCCTCACAATGTTTTTAAAAGACAACAATTTCTTAATTCGGTCCTATTTTTGAGGGGGAGTTTTTTGAAAAACAAAGTTTTAATGTTCTTGGGTTTCATCAACATCGCATTTCTTATGTTTTCAAACATTATCAAAATGTTCCAAACAATCTTGTTGATCCATATTTTCTCCCAAAGATTTTTCATGACATATTTTAATCACAAGGTATTTCAAAAACTTAAGTGTTTATTATTTAAATAAGGGGAGAAAAATGTATTTAAAATATGATCTATCGACTAAATGTGCTAAACGAAAGAAAAGGTTTTATGGTCAGATTCTTATACCAACAACATCTTAAATTTCACGACGATTCTGTTCATAGGTGATTGTTGGTTAGGAATCAATCGCTATGAATCAAACCAGACCGGTGGATCTACCCAAGGTTAATCCAAAGTTAGAAATAGCAGTCCTTAGGTATGATGGTGATGAATGTTTGTGGAATAATGCTGACTAAGATGAGCTAACATAGAAACATATAATAACAATGTGTTAGTAATGACGTCTTTGTAAGCATTAAAGGCGTTGAAGAATTAAAAAGAATGTTTGGATAAAGGTCATTAAGAATGAAGCCCTCCACATAACTTAGGGCTGAAACCGGGTTAAGCATATGCTGTCAGAATTACAGTCAATTGCTGACATTGAAACGACATCATGGACCAGTGATGCAGATGCCACACCCCTCCCAGCCATTCGGGTTTCTTCTAACAGAATCTTGTATCATTTGTCACCCGGAGATACTCAAGTTATCTATTGACATCTAACTACAGAGGACTTGTTGATATTGAAAAGGTGGCAATTTTGCTCCAGTCCTCAGAGTACTAAAACCAAAACGCCACTAATCGAGTCTAGAGCCACAAGAGATAAATCTAAATTCTCGTTAGGACACATTCTTATTTCAACCACTCTGTTGACATCATCAAGTACACAAGCTGTTATCAAGTGTCTACGCAATAGAATTGTGATATTTGATGAACATTCAGACGTGATACTCTTTAGTATTCAATGACGAATGGAATTCCTTCTTAGTGTCATCATCAAACAACTCTGCGGTAGGTGACTGGCGAGATTCTATATGAATCAAATGTGACAACTGGGATATCGATTGGTCAAGTATATGAATTGACGGGTGATTAATTTTGATAAAAAAAACATGACTCTCTCGATGTGTTACAAAAACTCTTTATAACGAGTGGCACGTGATGATTTTTAAATCAATTTTAGCGTTTTCACTAAAGTAAACCTGCAGGGTTAACGGTTGGTAAACGGCAACCTCAATCTAATTCAAATGCTCAATTACGAAGACATATATCTAGAAAGCTAAGATTAAAGACAAAGACTTCCGCAAACTCTGATTTGAAGCTTTCAGATAATGAAATAGTAAATGAGCAGTTGGACAAAGACACAAGATCGCAAGATGGCTTCAGCAGATCACAAAGCTATGAAGAACAAGCCTACAACAAATACGAGACAAAGGATCAAGAACACTCAAAGCATAAAACGACAAAGCAATCTCACTGATCTCTTGAAGGAGTGTTAGTTTGCTGTTTTTCGTCATTAAATGACTTTACTTCCGGGGGAGTTTGTTAGCCACAATTTTATTGAGTCAATAAAGGAAGCTCGTTCCCGTGTTCAAGACCTTACTTCGGGGTGAGATAGTTCTGCCTAAATTTATTGAGTCGAAAAGGATAGCTCGGTCAACTCTTTACGATGGAGATTCAGATCTTTAATTAGTTTAATGTTGTGATAGGATAATTTCGGGATTCGGGCTCGAAGTTAATCTAATATTTGTATATGTATCGGGTTTTATCCCTATGCAAAACCGTGCCCGGAGGTCCTTGTTAAATTACCGCGTGTCACATTAAATGCGTAGGGATATATATATAGATATTTTCCTTTTGAAAATATCTAATTCTCAAAAATCTCATTTTCTAATATAAATCTTTTCTCTCTCATTTCTCTCTCTTCTTTCTCTCTCTAAACAATCTTCTCTTTTCTAGTTTCTTGATTGAATCGTGTTATGAAGTGTTAATCGGGATCCTACAGGCTCAGATTGAGGCAAGAAAACCAGAGAACCTCAAGTCCGAGGACGTAGGTGGTATGTTGATCGAAAATTCGAAGGACCCAGAAAAGCCCAGGAAAGAGAAGTTGGAATCGCGTGCGGATGGGACAATGTGTCTAAACAACAGAAGTTGGTTGCCACGCTATGGTGATCTAAGGACTCTGATTATGCATGAGTCACCACTAGGTCGAGTATTCCGTTCACCTCGGGTTATGATTAAATGTACTAAGACATGATGCAAACTATACTGGTGGGCATAATCATAAAAAGCTGACATTGCAACCTATGTTAGCAAAGTGTTTGACATGTTTAAGAGTTTAAGCCGACAAACCAAAATAATCTGGCTCTGGTATAAACCAGCGATTCCTCAATGGAAAATGGAAAATATTACTATGGTCTTTGTCACATAACTACTAGAACGCAATAGTGGAGAGAAACGACTCCATATGGTAATTGTGAGACCGAAACTCTCTAAGTCAGCACACTTTCTACCAATGAGGGAAACTGACCCTATGGACAAACTAGCAGACTGTACTTGAAGGGAAGTGGTCACAAGACATGGTGAGATACACACAGTCTCGAATCATTTGCGATCGTGACCCCCGGTTTACATCAAATTTCTGGAGATCATTTCAGAAAGCTATGGGTACTCAGCTGGATATGAGTACGGCATACCATCCGGAGACTGATGGACAAAGCAAAAGAACCATTCAAACTCTTGAAGATATGTTACGCGCTTGTGTGATAGACTTTGGGAATTGTTGGGAAGGACACTTACCGTTGATCGAATTTTCGTACAACAATAGCTACCACGCTAGTATTAAAGCTGGCCCATTCGAGGCACTTTATGGCCAGAAGTGTCGGTCACCTGTGTGTTGGGCTGAGGTCGGAGATGCTCGGCTCACCGGTGCAGAACTTGTTCATGAAACGACCGAGAAGATTGTCCAAATTAAGCAGAGAATGCAAGCTGCCCATGATCGCCAAAAGAGTTACGCCGATGTAAGGCGTAAGCCTTTAGAGTTTCAGGTTGGTGATCGAGTTATAGGTATCACCTTGGAAAGGGGTCGTACCTTTTGGAAAACAGGGAAAGTTGAACCCGAGGTATATCGGACCTTTCAAGGTGTTAGCAAAAGTGGGAACCGTTGCTTATAGACTCGAACTACCTCAGCAGTTAAGCAGGGTTCATAGCACATTTCATGTATCCAATCTAAAGAAGTGTTTATCTGACGAGCCTTTGGCAGTTCCGTTAGATGAAATTGTAGGATCCCTATTAACACTTCATAACATATATATCATACACGAAATCAAACTAGAAAGAAGAAGGAGAGTGAGTTGTTTAGAGAGAGAAAGAGGAGAGAGAAATGAGAGAGAAAAGAGAAAAGAGATTATTAGATAAATGAACAACT
>BQNB010086318.1:8630-28228 GCA_026074375.1 Tanacetum coccineum | reverse complement strand
ATTCAAATGAGTCAAATTGTTGCTTAACTGCAAGTCTTTCCTTAATCATATCATTCATTTAAGAATCGATCATTTTTTCACGAGTGCTTAAATCAATATTAAGTCTCTGTTCAAAGGTTTTGACACGTTCTTTATATCTCTCAAGCTCAGCGGTTAAGGATTCATTATTCTTTTCCTAATTAGCCTTTTCCTAATTATTGACATGATTAATCATTTGTTCTGACATTTGTTCAATCACAAATAATATCATTGAATCTTGTTATGCATACAAGTTAGTATCTTGAACAGCTGATTGTTGTGTTTCTTGCAAATATTGAGAGTACGGAATGATATTGCTATCACTTGTTATCTCATTATCTGGAAAATCAACAACTAGTGTTTGTTCAAAATCATGCACGGCATACACACTTTGAGTGTCCATATCATTATGATATGTTTCATAATGAGGTACCTCTGAGAGAACATATGAAGCATAGTTGGAAAGATGAGCATCAGCAAAGCTAAGTTCAAAGTGAAGATCTCGAAAGATTTCTATGAACTTTGAAGCTAAGATGTCATCTCTTTCACGATTCTTGTCCTTTTCAACCCTTGAAGGATAATGCAAATTTGTTTTGGTCTTAACGGTTCATTAACAACTCTAGGCTCAACAACGGGTTCTTTTTCTTTGTTTTGGACCTTTTCCTTAATTTGAACTACCGGAGGTGGACTCTTGCGGTACTTTGTGAACTATTAAGTTGCACTTGGTCCTTTGTCACCTCGGTTTCCTTAGCCTTCTCATTGTCCGGATTGACAAAAGGAGGGGGGCGTAGGAGGTAAAGGTCATTAAGAACACACCTTAAGGGGGTGGTAGGTATAGTCCCTTTGCAAAGATTCCTTGGATTAGGATATAGAATTACTACGGTAAGGTTCCCAAACCCGGATGCATTTATTATTTTCCTATTTCCACTTTTGAAAAGTTACGCATCATTTTTGATGAATTTCACTTTTGTTCATTTTTGTAAATCTTGTTGTTCTTTTGTGAAAATCATTCAAATTCTTTTGCATATTATTCAAGTAGAATTCATTCGCTTTGTGTAGCCTCAAACATTGCAGTTAGTACTGAAGCTTGAGTACTCGGGACTTGATAAGCTTGAACTGGTTGTGTTAAAACCGAGTTAGCTCAATGTGTTAAACTTGATTGGTTTGGTTCATCTTTTCTATTCCCATTTTTCATTGGTTCCCCACATTGTATACTTGATTAGAGTGCTTGATGACTTGTGGTTTGGGTTGGATTTAAAAGCTTGGTGGTCTTATTGGGGTTGCCAAGTGGGTGTTCGTGTTCCCAGGGCTATTGTAATTGGCTGGAACATTTTGTCCAACCGTTAGACGGATTGGGTTGCGTATTTGTTTGGGGGTAGGATCTGGTGATGGTAGTGGCAGAGGGTCGCTGTTTCAGAAGAGTGGCAAGTGGGTATATGGGTTAGCGTGGTGGTAGTAATTTGCGGGGTCTTCAGGGCGATTATACGGGTTGCGGTGCGGGAGTCAGGCACAAATGAGCTGCTTCATCATGGTTTTTCATATCATTCATTTAATTCATATAAAGTCTTTTAGTCCCTTATATCTAATGACGCTGCATTTGTTGAAACTCAAAGTTAGATGATGATGACTGTGGAAGTAAGGTGGAATGTGGTAGCATACGTACAGCATCTAGCATCACGGGCAGGGAAAAAACCACCGTGACATCTAATTTGGCTTTTTTCTCTCATGATTTGCTAGTCCTAATCGGTCTGGTATTTGGTACGAGCAAATAATTTCCTAACCGGCAGCGAAAATTAGTATTGAAAATCTTGATCATTATAGCTACAAAGATTTATGAATGGTGTCTAATATGGGGCTTGTCCAGTGACAATTTCCGTGCGGTATACCTCCGAGGACTCGTACTTTGAAGTTCATTGAATATACGCTCACTATTGCTATGACGTGAATAGATTGATTGTGCCTATTTGACGGTATTAATGAGTGATTATGGACGGTGACGGGATGAGTGTTCGGTCTTAGAAGGTGCCGCGTATTGTATTTTCGGTGATGATAGTTGGTTTAAGTTGTGCTTCCACTAGGGAAGTTGTGGATTGATGGAGCGGTGGGACGGGGGAAAGCCACGTTTTGGCAACCACATCGAGAGGATATTGGACAAGAGAAGAAGTTTGATGGTGGTGATTGTAGGGGTACCGTTTGGTTATTTGAGTTATCCTCTCAAAAAAATGACGAATGTGTGCCATGAGGTCATCCATAGTACCTCTCGAAAAATTCCGGTTTTGATTCCAAATTATATGAGGAGAAGGATTTAAAGTTTCAAAATTTTGAGTCTTTATGATTGGTACAACTTATTGCACTTTCAAACCCCCGGTGGGATGCTTGAAGTTGCTCGGCCATAGGTTCGAATCTTCGGCCATGGAATCGGATCCAATATGAGAGGGATTGCCTCCTTGTCGGGTGTCGAGATCGTCGACAATTCGTGCTTCTTGAATTGTGTATTCCATGGAGGGCCTAAAATTCTAAGAATGGAAAAATAATCGAGAAAGAACTCAACCAAAAGATCTACTCACGTCACGGTAGCTCTCTAACCAACTAACTCACAAAGAAGAGCGGAGAAAAGGGAAAGAGCGAGGCTCTTTTTAGAATAACCCTTGTCCCTTGAGGCGATCCGAAGACCCGGCCTGCCTACTCTCTTTAATGAATAAGCCAACTAGAGGTGAGCCGTACCTAGTGAGTGTCAAAAATGGGAGTATTTTGATCTTTTGTTGCGATGATATTATGATAATACTCATTTTAGAGTATTATATTATTGTTGATTCTTTTTTAAAGGAAAGTTTTTTTTTATATGTTTTCAATTGCTTCTTATTATTTAACTTTTATTTATAATAAAAAGAAAAGAAAATATTTTTTTTAATTTTTATAGTTTTTGAAATTTTTTTATATTTTTGATTATATAACAAGAATGTAACTTTCCCGGTGGAAAGGATCTTCTTGACTTTACTTCAACGAATATCCTCAAAAATCGTTCACGACTTCCCCGGCAACGGCGCCAAAATTTGGTTTGTAGTAAAAGCAAATTTATATACGTATAGTATTAATCCCGTGAAAATTTCTTTCCAAAATACTTCTCAAACAAGAGAAATATAAGGTAAAAATCTCACTAAAGAAAACACAATATGTATATTTTTATCCGGGAAGTATTGTACTACTCGGGTCGTGTCCCAACGAAATCGTGAATTGAGAATTGAGAATAATTCGGATTCGAGTTAAGATTGATAAAGGATTTTTGAACTTTTGATTATACTACAAATGTAATAGCACGAATTAAAAACAATTAACTAGCTCGAAATTTAAATGTACGAAAAGTAAAAACGCGAGCTAAAAATGAAATTTAAAATCTAAGGCACGACTTTTAGCAAACTTTATACCTAAAAATCACAAATTTAAAAAGAAAATTTTAGGAAAAAGAATTGGAATTTTTTATCTATTTTTGAATTTTTTATGAATTTCTAAAGATTAATGAATTAACAAAAATAAACTTTTTCTAAAAATTAACACTAAAATTTTTCTTTTATTTTTCAAAAATACTAGATTTAAAAAGAAAATTAATGCAAAAAGAATTTTAATTTTTCAACTATTTTTCTATTTTTTATGAATTTTCTAAGAAAAAGGTATTAACTAAATTCTATTTTAATTCCTAGAAAATACAAATTTTACTGGAAAAATATAGAAAAATGGTTTTTATAAACTACAAAGGTGCAGAAATACAATGGAATGAAAAGCCCTAATTTTTATGATCTAATTGAGACCTAATTTGTTCAATTAAAACAAAACCCTAATTTTAATAAAACTAAAAACTAAAATTTAAATCTATTTTATTTTTATAAGAAAGACAGGGTAGGAATTGACAGAAATGAAACTAAAGGGTAGGCGGGGTAACTAGGGAAAATTTACACTATAGTGAAAACAGCTAACCTTGAACTATTAGAAAAGTACAAAACAGACCCTGCGCTATTGGCTTAATTTGGCTTATTAAAAAGTGCTTTTCAGACAAAACTCAAAACTACAAAGTTATAAAACAGCTTATTTCTAACAACTTTAACAAAAGCACTTTGGACTTTTAACCAAAGAATAAGCTAGAAAATAAGCTGTTAGATTGCTGTTACAGAAACTACTAGTTTAAAGAGCTTTTTAGATTCTAGCTTATATTGAGCTTATTTCTAGGTGAAAATGAAAAACAAAAGAAGCTAATTCTAGTTTAAGATGTGTATTAAGAGGATTTAAACTAAAATTAACCTAGAGTTAACAAAATTAGGAAGAAAATTAAGATGAAAAGTGCAAGGTTTTTATGAACTGTTTTTGAGCTTTTCTCTAATAAGCTAACAAGCTTATTATTAAACTTTGCAAGCTGAAATTTTGAGACTAAGCTACTCTAGCTATCTACAATCAATCTAGGTAAAAGATTTCTTAAAACTTCATAAGGAAATAAGATACTTAAAAATGAAATTTGCTAACTTCTTAAACTAGTTTTTAAATGCTGCAGATGCAATTGGCTTTCACAAAATATGCAGGCTAGAATTTTGACTCTAACACTTCACTAAATGATCCTAAGTGAGCTTAGAACAACCTTGAACTCTAAAATACTTTTTAAAATCCTAAAGTCTAAACCTCTTACAGCTGAAATTTGCCCTGGTGCAAACAAAACTTTTTAAGCTCTAAATTTTGTAATCTTACTCACTAACTTCTAAAAGTTGTTCTAAACTTAGTGATGTAACCTAACTCAACTAAACAAAAGGATTTGACAGGAATGTGTTGACTTTTTAAGTCAAAAACAGCCTAAACCAAACACTCCCTTAGGTAAGCTGTTACAAACTAAGTAGCACTTAAATTCTAGTTGAAAGCTTAAACTCCTAAACCTTTTATCTACACTTACTAAAATTGTCCTACTTAAGCTAATTAAGCTCTAAAATTACTAGCTTATTAGTAGGATTAAGCTAGTTTCTCTACTAGCCTATTTTAACTAATATGACAGAATTTCATGAAAAGGTAATTTTGCTCAATTATATTCTACTAACTAAAGATAGCTAATTACAAGACTAGAACAATCATTATTGCAGAGAATTAAGTGAACTTTGAATAGAAATAAGTAAAAGTAAAACTCAAATTAAGCTAAAATGAATCTAAAAGAGTGGAACCTGAAAGGTATGGAGTCTCAGAACTAGAACCACTCTAGTAGAGTGAGTGGCTCAAATTATGATCCTAAGTGGCTTCCAAAGCCTCTAAACCAGCTTGATAAGCTAAATAAGCTGTATGAAGCTTATATCTCCTTGTTGCTTGAAAATGACCTCAAATCATTTAGGTAATCATAATTTTTGATGTAAGTTGAAATGATTGAGTAAATGAATCACTAAAACAAAATTTTTAACTAAAATTGAGCTTGTGAATAGTAATAAGCTCGAATGAGCTTATTAGGAGCTTATTGAATGAAACTTGCTTAAAAATGAAATCAAACTTTAAAAACACTTGTAAACTGAGTTGTATTAAACAATTGAAGAAGTACAAGCTTAGAAGAGTAGATTACAAGAGCTTAAGAGCTTATTTGCTTTAAGTGAAAATAAAATTGCTTAAAACTTGAGAAATTACAAAGAGAAATTTAAAACAGAAAAATAACCACTGAAAAAGTGATCCCTAACACTCTATTTATAGAGGAGTGGTGAAGAGGAGGGAAGAGTTTCATGAAGCTTCCTTTAAATCTCGATCGTCGATCTCTTATGAGTGAATATAAGCCGTTGGATGAGCTAAATGATGTGTCTTGGCCAATAGGTGGATGCCACGTGTTTGATTGTGATTGGGGAGGGCTTATGAACGAATTTGGGTTTTATAGAGGAGCGGGGGATGGGAAAAATCGAAGTTGGGTTGTGTAAAGTTTTGGCGGGAAATTCTGTTTTGGTTGTTGGAGCTGTTACAACAAACGCGGCTGTTTGTTTAAATGTATGGAGTGTTGGCAAAACTCGTCCCTGCGATTCACCCGCCCACATGTAGTGTAAAAAGAGTTTCGAAATTGGCAACTTCAGCCCTTGTGTTTTTCCTTCTCTCTTTCTTCTTTATTAATTAATTTTCCACTTTTGCAACTTTGGCCCTTGAATCTTTAAAACTTCCAATAAGCCTCTAATCTTTGAGCACTTGTCAACTTTGGTCCTTTTAACTTTATTTTGGCTCTTGACTTCATTTCTTGCTGTATCGGCTGATCCGGCTTTGATCTTTGGCTGATTCTTCACTCTTTTTCTTGTCTCTTTCGTTTCTTGACGGTTTTTGACTGTTTTTGCTTCTTTTTGTCTTTTTAATCCTTTCCTGCACAATTAGACACAAAAGCACATTTTTTCTATTCTTTTGGCAATTTTATGGCTTTTATTTGGCAAAATCCCGGGTAATTTAATGTACAATTAAGCAAATATCACCTCGCAACAACAATTTTGTTTTCTGGTGGGAAGTAGAAATAGTAACCCATCATTTCCTTTGGGTATCCTATGAAGATACACTTAACAGATCTTTGTTCGAGTTTGTCAGGCGTATCTCTCTTCACAAGAGCCAACATCCCCAGACATTTAAGTAAGACAAGTTTGGAACTTTTCCATACCACATTTCATATGGTGTCTTATCTACCTTCTTTGTTGGAACCATATTGAAAAATGCGTGTTCAGACTCTAAAGCATAATCCCATAAATAAATGCAAAGTTGTAAGATTCATCATAGATCGTACCATGTCAAGTAAAGTACGATTTCTCCTCTCAGACACTCCATTGTGTTGTGGTGTGTATGAAGGAGTAAGCTGTTGAACAATTCCGTTAGCTTTTAGATAATCTTTAAACTCTTGGCTTATATATTGGCCACCCCGATCTGATCGTATGCCTTAATTACCTTCCGAGTTGATTTCGACTTCATTATTAAACACTTTGAACGTTTCAAAGACCTATGATATGTAGAGAAGATAAACATAACCATAACGACTATAAGCATCTGTGAATGTCAATGAAGTAGCTAGCACCCTTGTCTGACACCTGTCAAGTGGACCAATACTCAGTATGTATTATCCAAAAATTCTTTTGCCCTTCCGTTACTATAAGAATAGTTTCTTTGTCATCTTCCCATAAACAAGAATTCGCATTGATCAAAGGATTCATCATCCGTTGACTTTACAGCCCATCTTGTTGCAGCTGTTTAATACGTTTCTTGTTTATATGAGCAAGACGGCAGTGCCATAGATAAGTAGAGTCCAAGTTGCGCTTGGCTCTTTTATTGCTAACATTATAAATAGAATTAACGTTTGGTATAAGATTATGCATATCAATTTCATAAATACCATTACTGGGAATAGCATTAAATAAAACACATTGTTCTTAGAAACTGAAATTTCAAAATCCGTAAAACACTGGACAAATCCATTTTCTACCAAATGTGAACTGAAACAACACCTCTAGTTATAGAAGGTGCATAATGACAATTGTCTAAACAAATCACAATGTCATTAGTTAAAACTAAGTCAAAACTTCCAATAGCTTCTACTTGTTTCAGCTTTCTTATTCCTCCAATACCATGTTTTGTGTTACAAATATGAGTACCACAAATAGTGTCATACACCCAGGATTTAGTAGGAAAAGAAAATAATTCTATTATGAAGACATCTGAAGAACTGGCAGTGCCAACTTGCTTCTTCTTCTTAATCAACTCAGCAAGGTAAACATGACAGTTCCTTTTCCAATGTCCTACCTCCTTACAGTGGTGGCAGTCATCATCCTTAGCTGGGCGCTCTTTTGCAATAGGCTTAGGGTTTTTAGGCTTAGGGACATAAACCTTCTTATCTTTTCCCTTTCCTTTAACATTATAATTGCCTTTTGCATTAAGCGATTTCTTATTGGCCTTCTGGATTTTACCACCTTTAATCATTAATATTGTGTTTTCATCCTTTTAGGTAAACCTTTTTTATACTCAATGAGCATAGCATGTAGTTCACCAACTGTCTTCCCCATGTTATGCTTATTGTAGTGAGGTCATTTAAGATTAAACCAACACTAAGCTCTTGTGGGAGCACATAATCAAGACATTCCAGTTCTACATATTTTTTCATCTAATGACATATGGGCCAACTGGTTTTCCCTAATCTTGTTTGCAAGCATGGAAAGATTGGATTAAGTCAAACTTCTCCACTCCAGCTTGTTTCTCAAACATAGATCTAAGCTCCTGAATCATGTCATACGGATAGTGCAATTCAAATTGTCTATGTAGTTCAGGGGTCATACTCCCAAGCATAAGACAAGCAATTTCAGTATGAGCATCATATAGAGCGGTCCACTAAGCCGCAATCGCTGGTTCAGCAACAGGCTCAGGAGCAGGAGGTAAAGACTGTTCAATGACATATAGTTTCTTCTCGACTCTCAAGACTAACTTAAGTCGAGCAAACCAGTCATTGAAATTATTACCAGAAAGTTTTTCTTTTTCAAACATCGACCTGAAAGCCGAATGGTTTATGTTTTGAACAGGTAGTGCCATCTACAAAAACATAAAAAGTTTAAGAATTTAGTATTTTCGATAATACTTCTTGAAGAAAATTAATTACTCACGTTTATTTATATAAACAATTAATTTTCCAAGGTTAGGACCCAACTTGACATACCCCCACCACATCAGTTGATCTGCTAGTGATGGTGTATTCAAAAGGTAATCAACGATTGATAATTCACAACCATTGCAATTCCTAAACCATATGGGACTTACTTTATTACAATAATATCTAGTAAGCATGTTTCATCCCATCTATGCCTCGTGTTAACAGGTCTAACCACAACAACGCTAAGTCGTCCAATCAAAAACAGGAATTATGTAACACTCATCGTCTTACGAAAAAGCGTATAATTACCTTACGATTGCAAATCTACACACGTCTCACGCATAGTAAAGAGCAATCTACAAGTGTTTTTACAAATTGGATGGCAACAACTTAGTTGAAAAAAGGGTAATTTATTTGACATGTCAAATATGTACGAAGAAGCATGCATACATCTTCGTATCATTGATTTTAATAATAACTTTTACTCAATTAAGTTATTATTACGGTATCACCTATTATCATCGTATCTTATACATAAATAGTGAGACCTTAAAATTGACGATTCAACGTATCTTTAAATATAAAGATTTGCTTTTTATCGCGGGAAAAGATTAAAGAATGATTAAAAATCATTCAAACCCTAGACCATTCGCGACTTCCTACATAGTATACAAGGTAAGGAAACTACAACGTAGTCAGGTATTATAGGGTAATGGTGTCTACAAGACCGAAGTCTTGATGAGTCTCCCCGAACCTTATCCTTGCAACTATATAGTACTTTTGCAAATTACGTCATTGATAAAAATTAAAACTTTAATTTAAAGAATACATTACAAACTATAAATTGCTAGTCTAGTCATGGAAGATTTTATATCGGATGTAAGCCGAATCCACTTTTGACCTTTTGCATTAGATAGTCCATAATAAATCTTATTTCGATAATCATTAGTCATGTTTATGTTTGTTTTCCGAAAAACCCTTTTATTTTCTCACAAGTCAAGAACTTAAAATAGAACATATAAACATCAACTAAACTAAATAACATTTATTTAAACACACTTAACATTTAAGGCATGCAAACATTAAATATGATCCTAATTATCTAATAATTAAACCATGTATTTATTCACATAAATATTTTAACTATTTAGGCCCCATTAATTCAATAATAAGGGTCTTCCTGAATTCTTGAATCATGGATCTTACCAATTAAGAAAATATTTAAAATTATGCGAATCTTGATCATATTTAAACCAAATCTTTTTAACAAATTAACAAGATTTAAATATTTAATATTAATCCATGATAAATTTGCATGATTTTATCATGGATCTCCATTAACAATTAACAAAAACTTAAAACAATTAACAATTAATACATCAAGTTTTATATAAAATTGCATACAACCTAGATCTCGTCTAATTAATTTTATTAACCATCAAGATCAAATCTTTTTTAACATAAAACGCCCACCGGGGCATTAAAATTAATCACGAAAGCCTAATTTGTCCAATTTTATTCCTTGTAATTAAAGATTCTACACGATGGCTCGTGATGCCACTGTTGGGTTTTACGATCTAATTAACCAATTAATTAACACGAGTACGCAACGGAATTAAAGATTACATGTAGAACACATTAATTAACAAGGATAGAAGATGTATACCTTTTAGCACGAAACGATACACCACTTAAGGTAATCGTTAACTCTGTCTTCTATATATGCGTGTGTATTACGTCACACGCGAAAACCCTTCAAGATCTAAAACAAGATATCTCTAAGTCGACACACACAATACGTTCTTAAGAAACAATGAAGTATGCTAGTACTAGTAGTGTTTTAGCAAACGAATACCGAATCTTGACAATCAACCAAACGGAGAACCTCCCTTTTCCTTCTAATGGGTCGAACCAAAGAAACAAACAAAACCTTTAGGGTTTTAAGTTCGGTCGAGCAAGAACACCAAAAAGGTTGCTACGGATTTGGGTAGTGTGGTTTACACACCATCTGACCATATTACTCTTTTTTTGGTAACGTTTTTACAAGAATTGTCAAGTCATCATAGGTCTTTTTCTGCAGCCTTTATAGAGTTTATTAGTAGTTTTGAATTAATGGCAGTACATTGTGCAATGATTATATTTATTTACTATTATCATTTTTTTCCTTACAATAAATTTATTGTATTATGATCTTGTGGAAGCTCAGATTCACTCATCTTGGCACCTTCACAAAAGAACCAAATCAAACTCAAGAAAACCTACACCCATCTGTGCCGAAACATAACCACAAAAGAACCCAACATATATTTCTGTTCCGGATAGATTCGAGTGTGATAAACGAAAATGAAGCCCTTTAGATCTAAGAAAATGTGTCTGATGTGAGCATTCGTGTGATTTTGTATGATTCGGCTAGGTTTGTGTAGAGAGCAATTAGTGTTTTGGTTGAATTAGGAGTGATTTTGTATGAATTTCGGCTAGGTCGTGTTGAGAGAAATTAGTGAGGCGGATGGTTTTCTCTAGAATGATAAGGGAGCTGAAGATTTTGTGTGACGAGAAAATTGTAAGAAGTTAAATACCTAAGGGCAAGAAAATTATGATAATGTTGTAAAATAAAAAAAAAGTAAAAAACTAATATTTGGATATATGATTGATTGGTGTGTAATGGTGTGTACCACAAGGATGTAGTGAGTGGGCTACTACACTACTTTTTGGAAAAAAAAACCTATGAATGAAGTTATCAATGTTTTCTACTGTTTTGTATTAGTTATAAGCATCGGGAAATTCTAAAAATATGTGAGAGAAAAACCGAAGATTTGTATAAATATAAATGTATTAGTTTAGTATGTTCCTATGTTTCTAATAAGCCCACTTTCACTTAGACATAGTGCTACACATAGATATGCGCCGAGCGAAGCTCCAATATTGACACACACACAATAAATAAGTATACTAACTGTACACATGTTTTGATATTAAATAATTTATCCTCACTATTCATCTAAATATCTTTTCGTTGTCGAATCTTGCTTGAAAATATCATATCTATTTTTATACTACATTATAAAGAATTTTTCACCCATTCTTAAATGTTGAAAATGTAGGATACTTGGAATTAAATGTATATATGAAACGGAAATCCAATATGTAACCTAACCTTAAATGCATACGTTTTTACAAACCAATATGTAACCTAACCTTAAATGACCTTATATGTATACGTTTTTCACTCTAACTTGTACTGCCTATTTGGTAAACATATATTAACTCACACACAATAATACACCCCACTCTATTTTCTATGAAAAAATCTCCACATTTAGGATTGTTTCCCACTATGGTTAGTTTTTCTTCTTCCTTTAAGTTTTCATTTATCTTTAACTAATATTGCACGTGATGACGTTTATGAAAAACGGCATACAAATAGATTTGTGGTTGCTTGAGAAGGAAACGAGATTGTTTTTAAATCTTGCTAAACATATATAAAATTTTGGGTGTTCAGTAGATTATTAATGTTTATTCTTGAGGATCGATAAGTGGGTAGCATTTTTGGACCGTCACCCAGGAATAAAACCGACCAGACCGACCAAACGTATTTTGTTTCCGATATTGGTCCCATGCTTTTGTACATTTGGTAGTTCGGTCCTTTCGGATTCGGTCCGGTCCGGTCCGGTCTTACAGAAAAACCCGATATTATATGCCTTATAGGAACGTACCAACCGAAGACCGAACCAGACCGATCGACACGGACCACCGTACCATAGCCATTTCGGTCCGGTCCTCGTTTGACGTTTTGGACCAATACGTCTTGGTCCAGTCCGTCTTAAGCCAGGTCCGTCCAGTTTTTGACCGTGAGCCCCCAGGTAATCGATAAGTGATTAGTGCATGTATTGAAAGTGGTTAGTGAGCTCACGGGTATATCGAGATGTTTGATGGTGGGGGTGGAAATCGTATCAATTGTTAGATATTTTTTCCTGGGTTTAATGATTCGGACTAGAGTGGATACGAGACGTATCGACTAATCTTGGTAATGATGAGATGATACGTGAAAGTTTTTGAAAGTCCGTTTGTAGCATAGAACACCTTCGAAAAACTGATTATTTTATTGCATAACCTTTCTTTGGTATAAATTTGTATAACTTATTTCAATTTCGCCCAATTTATTATCTAGCATATTTATAGCTAGCAAGAATATCGCTACAAGATCCAATTTGAAAACGCCCTAAATAGAACACTAAAAGTTTTTTTGAAAATTACTCGGAATTAAACTTTACAAACAAACTACATGAAGTTTGATACAAACATTTAAACGAATAATATATTCTAGCTCATTTACATTTATAAGAACTATATATCATAACCCAAAACCAAAAACTCGAAGCACGGAAGAGGTATAAACCTTATGTGAACTGTTACCAATAGGCTGTCGAATAGGTCGTATTGGACCGAGGAATGAATACGCTGTATCCAAGAGAACGGATACACCATTTAGGTCTTAATTGATGAATACGCCGTATCCATTAATCGAATACGACTTATTGACCTCAGACTTTTATACTCCGTATTACTGCTCTGTATCCAATTAGAAATCCAATACGCCGTATTCATTAGTTGAATACGCCGTATTGGTCCTCAGATACAGAACCTGCACAAAACCTGTAGAATTCTGTAGAAACTCAAACTCACAAAAACCCAACCTTCTGTAACAAACCTCAAATAACCTTAAAACGTGTACTTTTGACAATTATATTTCGGCTATAAAGGTGCGTCAACATAAACCATTTCCTTCACAAGTTAATGGATCATTTTACACTTAACCCAAACATCATTTAACACATTACTAATAATCATTCACAGCCTTCATGTCATTCACACTTGACCGATTTTCATAATAAACCAAAACACATGAACTAGAATGATTTGACATTAAAAGAAACACAAAAGACCCAAAAGTAACATAATTATACCAAAATAGAAGATTGACACTTGGGGCGGGTTTAAGGTTGTGATTCTTGATTCAAAAAGGGGTCCGCTTCACTTACCAGCCAACTATCAATCAACTAAGTCATAACTACTCCTTCTCCTTACCTTTTTCTACACCGCTTGTACCTACAAAACATTAATAAACTAAACCGTAAGCAAAACGCTTAGTAAGTACTTGACATAAACCACTTTCAAGCAAATCATAGCTAGTGATAACACTAACCATAACAAATTAAGGATTATCATAACATTCAGAATACATACCTTTCAACAAGCATAATAATATGCGTACATTAACATTACCTAGCATTTGTATCCAAGCTAATTAAATTATTCCATACTCCTATGTCAAAACAATAACAAAACATCAAAATAATGATTATGATATCATTTTAAGTTTATCAAAGTACTTACCTCACTTTGAGTCTCTAATTCCTGTATTGGCAACACAAAGCTTGATTCTTCTTAGCTTCCTACTTAAGAAATACCTTGTTAACAACAAATTAATACTTAAAATCATTAATTATTAGCCTTTAACTATATAAACCAAAAATTCATAACATGAACCCTAATTTAAAATTAAGAAATTACTTACTTGTTGTGAGGATGACAATTAATGGCTCCTAATAGCTTAATTATTCTTCTTCCTTACTAAATTTTTCAGGATTAATGGAATCCTTAATTCACTCCTTCTTCTTGATGGAGAAGTCGACACCAAAACACACACAACAACACTTTTTGAAAATGTCTGAAATGCCATATATTTCATAAACTTTGATATTTAACATAATTATGTTTTGTTCATTGGCAATTCTAGTCCCCAAGTTCTCTCCTCTTACTTAGGCATTTATATTTATGAAACTTTACACTATTATTTTCTAACTTATTACTTTACCATTTTCATATAAAATGCATTCTTATAATTAATTATTATTATTTATACTACTCCCTCCGTCCCATATTAAGTGTCTATTTTTGACTTTTTAAAGTCTTTTTTCTTCCAACTTATGACCTAAGTATTTCTTCTTATGTATAGATACTCAATCAAAATAATATAAATATAGAGTTTTTTCGAATTTATATTTCATTGGTATAATTTTCAGTAAGCATTATATAATATAAAGAAAAATATTTACGGTCAAAGTTGATGAAAAAAGAATTCAAAAAGTAAAAAATTGACACTTAATATGGGACGGAGGGAGTATAAAATAATATCTTAACGGGCAACGGGCGTTACACTATTAAGAGATGAATTTTTTATGATCTTTTTCTTTGGTATTATTTGTTTAAATTATTTCAATGTCCCCACTTGTACTAGCTTATTTTTAACTAGCAGAATATCATTAAAGATAAACATGTTTATTCATTACAAGCTATAAGAGATGCCATTTATTATGATAATTTTCATTATCGAGGGAGTGTGGGGGGGGGGGGGGGGGGGGGGGGGGGGGGGGGGGGGGGGGGGGGGGTGGGGGGGGGGGTGGGTTGGTTTGGTTGTGGGTTTGGTTGGGGGTGGTGAGGGGAGGGGGGGTGGTGGGGGGGTTTGGTGTTTCAATGTCAAATATTTAAGATAGAATATTTTAACTAGCAAATATCATTACAATATAAACTGTTTATTCATTAATTACAAGCTATTAAGAGCTGCCATTATAAATATAATATACAAATATCAACACGTAAATGTCCGCAACAATTACCAGACACGAGTAACATGATTAGTTACAAATGCCAAAATCTATACTACTATATAAATCAAATAGCCATATAACTAAAATTAGAAGTACCTAAAAATTATAAGTAAAAACATTATCTATTATTAAAAATACTATACAAGAAAAATAATCTTTCAATTCTAAAATGTAACATCTTGCACAAATGAATCCACTCATTGTCCTAATTATGAATGAAGAAGAATGAGGCTAAGCATACGTGACATATCATTGGTGAGTATGTGAAAATACTTTTTTAGAGGTCCAAATTTGTATGTAGTCTTGATACTTTAGTGGTCAATGTCCGAGAATTTCCAAAGATAATCATGAATACGGATGAAGGCTTAAGATCGAAGATGCGAAGACATTGTTGATTTTCTCAAAGGTCGAGGTAATGTTATTCACCTATAATGAGGCTTTAATTATATATAAATTAATTCTACCAAATAAATTTCATCAAAAAATGTGTATTAAACACTAAACATTTCTATTTGCCAAATTACATGAAACTAGTTTTAAATCCCGTGCACTACTGGGCTTAAACTTATGTGTTTTTTAAACTAAATGGATATTATTATTTTTTTTCTATTTTATAAGTTATGTTATAGATAATATCAAATATATGAAAATAATCATTAAATCTTTTATATATTACGTAGTATATAAACTTGAGGATGATTACTAATTTTTTTCTTTTGATTTACCTGTTTTCTGACTCGACATTGTGAGCCAACTAATCCCAGCGAAACTACCCTTTTAGGTAGCCCGGAGTCGGCTCAAGTGAACCTTCGATGTGCTTCGGTTGTACAACAAGCCGACAATGAAAAATCCACCAAAAAATCTTCGGGTAGATTTGGGATGCGATTATATAAATGGTTAAATCTTTGTTATTTTTTTGAAAGTAAAAAAATTGTTTACATTTGTTGTATTTTAAAATATAAAGTCTAGAGGTATAAAGTTTAAGGGGTTATTTGTTTATTTTTTAAAGTTATAATAAAACTTGTAAACTTATAAATTTACACTTTTAATTCCATATAATTTATTTAAAATTAAACCACTAAAGTTCTATTAATTATCTCCTCTTTTTCAAGTTTTTATTTTCACAAATTTGACACATATATTTTTATGTGTTTTTTTTCTCCATCAGATTTCTCCATTAAAAATTTTCAATTTTAGCCAAATTGATTCAATTTTGACCAAATTGATTCAATTTTGAATTTTTATTGACCAATCAGATCGCATGATTTTTCCTACGTGGCAAAATCAAGCATTCTGATTGGTCCAATTTATTTTCATATAAGATTTAATCTGATAGAAAACTCCGAAATGATGTAATTCTTTTATTATATAAAAGATTATATTTGGATAGAAAAGTATAACAATGTTGCATTTGCTCTACATATATACTTAATGATCTTTAAATGTAGTATTTTTAATGCATGACATGAAAAGGTCAGGAAAAACAAATTCAAAGATCAGTTGGTGATAGGCCAAGAGCCCTTAAAACAAATCTCAAATAACTAAGCCAAAATTGTTTTCGTATGATATGTGCGGGTTTATTTTTTCGGTCTCATGTTTAATAGTTTGTTTTTTTATATGGGCTTATGTGTTGGGCCTCATGGCGCGAGTATTTTTTTATCTGAATAAGTCAATATTTTTGTAGTTTTTTTTTGTATGCCGAGCAATTTTTTTTACATTGCCTACAAAAAAAAAATGGGGCGTTAAATTTATTTATTTATTATTTATTTTGCGCGTTTTTTTATATTTAATAGTGTAAGTTTATTTTTTCCTGCACGTTACTGCGGTGCGTTAATTTTTCACGCGTTGTTGTGTGTCATTAATTCTTTTTTCCCCTTTAATTTTGTGCGAGTTTATTTTTTCGGCCTCATATTTAATAGTGCGGGTTTACTTTTTCAGTATCGTGTTTAGTAGTTTTTTTTATGGTCTTACGCGTTGTTGCGTGACGTTAAAATTTTATTTTTTTATTATTTTATTATTTTTTATTTTTTTTGCGAATTTATTTTTTTGGTCTCATGGTGTAAAATGACAGTGTTTAAGTCAATTCGGAAATGTTACCGCGGGTATTTTTTTATCTGAATGCGTCGGTACTTTTGTAATATTTTTTTCTCCTTATTTTGTGCCAACAAATTAAAAAAAAAAAAAAAAAAAAAACTAATTGGGCCGGCCCAAATTTTTGAGCTAAATTTTTGGGCTTCTTTTGGCCCTCATATTTAATAGTGCGGGTTTATTTTTTCAGTATGGCCGGCAAGTCTTTTTTTCTTTTTTTTAGTTTTTCGTACAACATCCAGCCCAAGGCCCAAGTCAAACATTTGGCCACTGTTGATGAACAGTGGTCAAATGTTTGTGTATTAGTATATAGATAGATGTAACTAAAACGGGTCAAAGCGGTCATTTTTAACCGACTCAAAATGGGGTCGAGCTGTCACTCATTGACAAAACACTTTTGGTGTCTTTGTTACAAATATTTACTAATTAATATCACTTATGAGGTTGTCTATATGAAACTTTACAAGTCAAAAAGGGTAACTTTGATCACCTCACTCCAGATACATAGTATTTGAATTTCATGTTGTGGCATATGCTAAAATCCTTGTAACAAATAATAAGCTGGTTAAAAGGTCACGTCATGACCAATGTATCGTTTTAATTGATACAAAGATGCTCATGAAAATTAGGCATTAGCTATAGAATATGGTGATCATGTTTATAAGATATGAAGCATGAGCTAAAATGTGGAGCACATAATTACAAGAGATATCATATTACATGTTGTGTCCTTGCAAAGATGCTTGTTCTTTACTCTTTAATTGTATGTTCCAAATTTAAGGTAAAGGGAGCCACTTAGTAACATTCAGGCAATTTCGCTGGCAAGTAGCATGTATATAAACAAGGTAGTTCTGATATATATTACCAAGAAATCTGTATATTAATAATGACACCTAAAAGACACCTCCTAAAAATCTATATCTTCACACTTTAAGGTCTTGAGATATTTAGTAAAAGTCGACATTATTAAGGTATGTTACTTGCTATGATATCAGTACATGTGAATAAGTTGAATAAGAACTTAATGGAAAACAATATAGAGGACTAATGTATTACAAAAGAACCATTGTTGTAACGAGTAATCAAATATCCAAAGAAGACGAAATTCTCTAAATAAGTGTGATTAAAACTCCAACGTCATAAACTTAGTTAGCTAACCACCTAAGAGATTCCAATTTACATTACCAAAATAAGTTCATAATAATAGCACAATATATGTTCCCTGAAAGGAGTGTAGACAATCAAAAAGTATTCCCTGCATAATTGAAAAATCGAATTCCTAAGAGCTTCGGTTTTCAAAACTACTTTTAAAAAGCATCCTAAAAAGTATTCATTGCAACAAATTTCAAAACTTTATCAGCCAAACAACACAAAAACACCATTAAGATCGAGAATTAAACCCAATCTCACTGAATATCACAATTTCAAGATTATCTTGAACAAAACTGAAAAGTAAAAACAAATAATAATTGGAAGAAAAAAAAGCTAAACCCCAATCGATTGTATAAAACTTACTCTTCGAGATCAATTGTAGTTTCCATTGAAACTGGTGATTGCGGAGAGGATTTTTACAGATTTGAACCAATTTCATGGATTTTCTTTAAGGTTGATCGAGTTTGTATTAATAATTTAACATTAATCGAAAAACAAACATACGATTAGTGAGGTTGACTGATGTTGTTGCCCGTTCTTTTATGTGTGTCGAATGAAGATTGTATTGGAGAAGAAGTCCCCGCTTTTCTTCTTTTAATTTATACTTTGATCCCAAACTATTGAAAAATAACTCTCAAGTACATGTGTAATTTTTTTTCTACATCTCTTTTAAAAAATGAATTTGTAAAATTTTATGCCAAATTAGGAAGTATTTAGGAATTTTTCTACTGAACAACTTTTTTTAAAAAATATTTATAATTTAATTGTTTCTTAATAAGGTATGATTTAATTTTTTTGAAATACGAAAGTCCTCACTTGAGATTTTGCTTTATTATATAAAAGATATGTTCACCTTTTCACCAAAAAAATACTCGATAAAAAGTACAACCCTTATGAAACCTATTGAACCTTGTCTATGGTTTATTGATAACTCGGAAAGTGTATTTGTATTTGTATTCGTAGGATGTGAACAAGAAAGGGTCCATGGTCGTTTTTGGAAAGTAAACGATGATTGTTGCTTGCAGGATTGATTATTTCCGTATGACATGAATGTATTTGTATTTGTATGT
>BQNB010086317.1:0-28228 GCA_026074375.1 Tanacetum coccineum | reverse complement strand
TCGGCACCAGTATCAAATAAAATTGAAGCATAACGGTTGTTTAGGAGGAACGTACCCGTAACGACATTGGAGTTCGGGTTTGTGCATGTAGTGCACATAGGTTTAAATCCTCCGTAAGGCTTCTTCTCACTAGGCCCAGTAGTGTAGGACATTGCCACATTATGCCTTTTGAAAGGTTGCAGTTAGTTCTGGTTGTTCCTTGATGCTTCATTGATGACATCAAATAACATCTATTTTATAGCATCATTTATCCCATGTTATTAACCCATTTTGTATAGTTATTGCAAAGAATTGTTGCTTAATCATTTATATTTGAGAATTACAATAATTATGGAGTAAATGGTGAAAGTTAGCAAAAGGCGCACATTCTTAAGCTTAAATGAAGATATTTTGAAGATTACTATTCTGAAGACCAATACGTCGTATCCATCAAGGAAGATACGGCGTATCCATGCCTACACTCACCAAAGACCACAAAGGAATAAAGATCAATAAGCCATATCCAGAAAGAATCAATACGCCATATTCAAGATATGGAATCAATATAATATTCTAGAAGATATCAAGCGTGGTCCCTACTCCAAGAAATCACAAATACGCCTTATCCAACACTTGGATACGCCGTATCCAACCGACTTCCAGACCTTAGAAATAGAAAACTCAAAAAAGAGTTTTAAGTGTGCTAAATCATATTCTCGATACCTAAACCACAAAAGTCGATTTTTAGAAGAGAAAAGGAGCAGAAGAGGTCGAGCAACGCTATCAATTCCATAGGAGACAACGTGTAATTCCATATACTTTAGTAATCGTTCAGTTTTTGGTATCATTTGTTAACTCGGTTAGTTTACCTTTGCTAAATAATTGCTCTTGTATTTATTATAATGTTTGAAGGCTAATACCTTCGGGTATTAGCCATTATTATGAAGATCTGAATGTTTGGTAATTGTGTTAACGATTTCGTTGATTTATCGTTTGAGTTGAATCGTTTATGTTTATCAATTTATACTTGTTTACACGCTTTTGTATGCGACCAATCATTCAACTGGATCTAGTAAAGCGGACCAAGCAGATCTAGAGTCCAAGATAGCTCTCCATATATTAATCTATACATCTAGAATCAAAAGTTTACAACAAAATTGTCGTTAAGTCTGTGGACTAGGATACGCTATTCGGCTTAAACTAGTGTTAAAGAGCGGGATATTGCCATGGTTAGTTGATCGTGTTGACTAGAAGGTAACCTAGATAATCAACAAGTACGTTCTAATTCCATTAGATAGTTAGACAAGTGACTACTATTAGTATCAATTGCCAAGAAGCGGTAAGATGGGTAAAGTCTCTATTAGTCAAAGCGGTTTAACAAGATCACCATTGCCTTAATCCATAAGATAGATTATAATCAGCAAATAAGGGATACTTTATGCGGATGCTTTAATTATGAAAGAATTATTGTGTCTAGGTCTTAGGATGATGTAACGCCTAAGTCTTACGAATGATATGCCACCTCGAGAGAAGAAATCATTGCACTAAATAAACAAACCAACGTTCTAATCGGATTAATAATGGTTAATACAGTTTTCTTATATAAGGTTTGACCGCTCTTTTATCTTTTTTTAATTAGCTTGCGTGGGTTAAAGTGCCTTGAATTGATTATAGACACCAACCAAAACTAATCAGTCTTCTCAGGCTGAAAACCCCTATTTTCCCGTTAGAATTAGGATTTAGACTGACATAGGTTTAACATAGGTTTAGAATAGAATATAATTAACATAGATTAGATAACCAAGATATTAATTAAATTGATAGAACCTCGCTTCAAGTGTTCGACACCCTACTTACCACGAAACTACTACCGATCGGGTACACTGCCCGTTAAAGTGTTGTTTTTTGTTTAGTCGGAAAAATATAAATTTAAAACTTGAATAATCTTAAATATACCATACAACGACATCACATCAGTCATCAAGTTTCCTTTTGTTTTCAGCCTGACGGTCAGCTAAACTATGGACCTTCTGGTCCATCAGATCATTAGCAATTTCAATTGCTTATTGCATGGTCTTTGGCTTGGAAGCCATCACACTCCCCTGAATCATGTCAGGAAGTCCCCCAACATACTTTTTAACTTGATCAAATTCTTCGTGAAACATATATGTGTGCAATTTAATGCCAATAATGTGCCCATGTAAATGTTCAACCCGCAACATCCAAAGTCCGACATCGTATACGTTCGTCGTTTCGGTACCGCCGAAACTAATGAGCGCTACTCACCCGAACGGGGATGTCAATCCTAAATAGATCTATTCATAACATTCACGCTTATAATCCAGTAATTAACAGTTCATGATTCATGAGCATAGTGAGTTATAGCTACTTAGGCAAACTCGTAATTTGTTAACGTGTACTTGCGTCTAAATGTAAAACAATGCATGTTTCTCACCCCCAGAATTGTAAATCATTGGAATCATATAAAAATAGGGCTATAAACTCACCTCAAGTGAATGTGTTGAATATATAAATCAGGTAAGTGAATTATCTTGAGAAATCCGAATGCAACCTAATTAATTAGAGGCCGTATGAGTTTAATGTATTTAATGAAAATATCACAAGTTATAGCGTTACATCATCACCTAATAGCCTTGGTTTAATTTAAAAAGTCGAAACAATATTTAAATTGTATTTGTTAAATAAATGTCTACGTAAATGTATCCGTAAAATAAAATGTTATCTTTATCCAACAATTGATTATTTTTTAATAAAAGATGATTTCATATTTTTATTTATTATATAATGATATTATATAATTAGCTTAATTGTTTTATAAAATAATATTTATAAAGTTAAAAACGTATATAAATATTATATAAATGATACGACAATATTTCTTAAGGTTTTTATACTCCAAACAGACCCGAAAACACTAGTAAACCACAATTTATATTTCTATCAGATTGTTACATTTTTATAAAAATCACAGAAAATTATTTATAAAAATTAATTAGTTTTAGAATTTCTATTTATCTGAAAACTTTAAAAACTCATAACTTACTCATTTTAACTCCGTTTCTTTGTTCTTTATATGTATGAAATCGTGACGAGGTAAACTATTCAAATAAAAAACTTACTGTTTTTATAAAAATCTGTGTCGGATACAGTAACCCAAAACAGTTTATAAAAATAGTTTTATAACTTTAAATCTCTCAAAACTCATAACTCCTTCGTTTTTATTCCGTTTTTAGTGTTCTTTATATGAACGGTTTCCTATTGAGATGATCTATCATCATAAAATATTTGTACATTTTTTTTCAGATCTGAAACAGTAATTACTTTTATAAAATAGTTTTTATAAAAACACTTTTATATATTTAATTATCGTAATCTTGTAAATGTCATAACTTCTCCGTTATAGCTCGGTTTTTCAAGTTCTTTATATGCTTACAATCCTCATAATATGCACTATCATATAAAAATGCATCCTGATTTTATAAAATTTAGTATCTAAACAGTAAGCTCAAAACAGTTTGTATTTATACATATATAATTTATAACTAGTTTTATAAATTATTACTTGATTAATTAGTACAAGTCCTCTACATTAGTTTATACCATATGGCTTACATATTTCGGGTCCTCAAAATCATGTCCATCATGCTTCTCCAAGGAAAGTGTCCTCATGATAATTTATATATAAACTTTGTAATTAAATTTTCAACAAGTAAATTAATAAACTAAATCTATAAATTTATTAACACTTATATAATGTGTGCTCTTGCATTTTATTTCACCACAGGTATATATAAATTCGAATCTTATACATGCTTGTTTTAAATTTATAAACCATAAAAACAAACCCTATGTGGTAATTAACATAATAACAAGTATATAAAATATGCAAATGAATAATTAGAAAGATTAGGGTTATGTTTAGACCTTAATGAAGATGTATGATGATGCTACACAAATCAAACCCAAGTATTTAGTCCTAAATACTTCCAAGAAAACCTTAATTTCACTTGAAAATCCTAATTATCTTCTTGATATAAACCCTTGTAAAAACAATACCCAAGCTTCCAATACATCTTGATATACCTTAAATATTATTTATAAGGACACTAGTATGCTTGATACCTTGCTAAGAATAAAACTATGGAAACCCTAAATTGGTAAAATGAGCCGTGGGTTATTGGGGGAGAACAAGAGAGTGTTTGATTTATTTTGCTAGTTGTAAGAGTGTTATGACTTGCCTAGGACTTGTTACTTATAGATAGAAGTATTGTAAAACAACTTTAAACATACCATGGACTTGTAGTGGTTTAGGGTACATGTGTAAGGTGTTCTCCTCCTCCCAAGGAGGAGGGATTGGCCAAGGATAGGGAATGGGTACAAGTGATGTGCCAATTTCTAATGAAATGGGTCTAAGGTACTCTTGTGGGGTTATAACTAGAAAGGAAATACTTAGTGGGGATTTTTAGGTTTAATTTTTATGTTTATGTTGTATATCCGGCCAAATGGTTATAACAAGTGAGAAATGAGTTAATTTTTTGGTATTGGGTATAATAGTGGGTATTTGTTTGAGTATAGATAGGTATAGGTACTTTCGTGTATGCTTAAATGTATTTTATTGCGAAACGTAGACGCTTTACGTAACCAATAAAAATATAATATGAAAAGTTATAAATTATACTCGTAATAATTATATAACACTTGCTTGACGTAAACTTTTACTTGTTTGATGTTCGTTTATGTTGAATGTTGATTTTTAGTTTACGCGATTTAACTAAACGATGAAAATTAAAAGCAAACGCGTAAAACCCTAAAAATGATTAATGGCAAGAATTGAGTCGTAAAATGACTTGAAATAACGGATTTTTACAGTCTTAGCCCGTTAAAGTAGCCTTGTCCTCAAGTCTCAAGACGCGGCACTTGTCGAGGGTGCGGTTTTTGTGAAGAGATGTGGATACTTCTTTTGAATTTGATCTTCACGTTCCCATGTGAACTCAGGTCCTCTTCTGGAGTTCCATCGAACCTTGACAATCGGAATACGGATTTGCTTTAATCGCTTGACTTCATGATCCATAATATCTACTAGTTCTTTAACGAAGTGAAGCTTATCGTCAATGTGTATTTCTTCCAACGGAATTGCCAACGGCTCGTCGGATAAACATTTCTTCAGATTGGATACGTGAAATGTACTATGAACCCTGCTTAACTGTTGAGGAAGTTCGAGTCTGTAAGCAACGGTTCCTACTTTGGCTAACACCTTGAAAAGGCCAATATACCTTGGGTTCAACTTTCCTCGTTTGCCAAAACGGATAACCCCTTTCCAAGGCAAAACTTTTAACATAACCTTGTCTCCAACTTGAAATTCCAAAGGCTTATAGCTCACATCAGTGTAACTCTTTTGTCCATCGCATGCGGCTTGAATCCGGCTTTTGATTTGAACGATCTTTTCGGTTGTCTCGTGAATAAATTCCGGACCGGTGAGCTGAGCGTCTCCGACCTCGGCCCAACAAACAGGTGATCGACACTTAACTATTGATATACGAAAATTTGATCAGCGGTAAGTGCCTTTCCCAACCATTCCCAAAACCTATCACGCATGCGCGCAACATATCTTCTAGTGTCTGGGTGGTTCTTTCGCTTTTCTCGTCGGTCTGCGGATGGTAAGACGTACTCATATCCAGACGAGTACCCAAAGCCTTCTGAAATGTCCCCCCAGAAGTTTGACGTAAATCTATCATCACGGTCACAAATGATCGAGACTGGTATTCCATGTCTCGTGACTACTTCTTTCAAGTATAGTCTTGCCAATTTGCCCATAGAGTCATTTTCCCTCATTGGTAAAAAGTGTGTAGCCTTGGTAAGTCGGTCTACAATTACCCAAATGGCATTATAACCACTTGACGTCCTTGGGAGTTTGGTGACAAAATCCATGGTGATATTGTCTCACTTCCATTGAGGAATCTCAGGTTGCACCAACAAACCAGATGGTTTTTGGTGTTCAACTTTGACCTATAAACATGTCAAACACTTGCTAATATAGGTAGCAATATCGGCCTTCATGTTGGGCCACTAATATAATTTCTTCATGTCTTGATACATCTTGTCAGAACCCAGATGAACAAAATATTTCGACTTGTGGGACTCATGCATAATCAAGGTCCTTAGGTCACCATAGCATGGCAACCAACTTCTGTTATTCAAACACAGCGTTCCGTCAATACGCGGTTCCAACTTTTCCTTCCTGGGGTTGTCTGATTCCCTTAAATTTTCAATCAGCATACCGCCTACATCTTCAGCATCGAGGTTTTCTGGTTTTCTTGCCTCAGTCTGAGCTTCTAATATTTTCTTAGGAAGATCCAAACCAATAGTCATCACTAAGGCTCGAACTCGTAATGGCTTAATTCGTTCCTTTCTGCTTAAAGCGTCAGCCACTACATTCGCTTTTCTTGGTTGATAACAAATTTCGCAATCGTAATCACTGAGCAACTCTAACCAACGACGTTGTCTTATGTTCAACTACTTCTGATCAAGGATGTGTTGCAGACTTTTGTGATCGGTGAACATGGTACACTTTATCCCATACAGATAGTGCCTCTAAATCTTTAGAGCGAACACTACTGCTCCTAACTCCAAGTCATGAGTTGTATAATTCTACTCATGAATTTTCAGTTGTCGCGATGCATAAGAAATCACCTTTTGTTTCTGCATCAATACAACACCTAATCCTTTATGCGAAACATCACAATAAACAATAAAGTTCTCAGTACCTTCAGGTAATAACTGATAAGACCTAAAAATTAACAAATCTTTGTTGGTGTCTTAGGAGATGCCCAATCTTTAATTGACACGATCTTGGCGGGATCCACGTAAATACCCTGGCTGTCAATCACGTGACCGAGGAACTGTAATTTTGGAATCTAAAATTCGCACTTAGGGGGTGTTTGGGATTGCGTTTTGCAGCTGCTTATCTGATTAACACGTTCCCAAATCGCAAAAATCCCATCTTAAGTGTTTGGCAAAACCAAAATCGAAATCACTTATCTGCGTTTTTGGGGCATCAAAACGTGGTTTTGCAAAAGCATATCTCCACCTGCTTTTGTGAAACGTGATTTTGTTTCTCCATTAAATTTACCAAAATGTCCTTTTTTTTACTTTGTATACGTCTGCCATTGTTAAGAAAATATACTGATAGAAGCTTTGGCGTGTATACAACGGTAGAAGAAGATAACAATTTACAAAGTGAAGATTTCAAACCCTAAAAAAGTTAAAACAGCCAGCTCGTTGGGCCTGACCCATTTACATATTACATAAAATGGTATTGTAATGGTAGAATACTAGAATTGTTATTTACTAATAATATATACGGATACATTTCATAACAGTTAAAATATTGAAAATATATATTTGTATGTGTGTTTTCATTGGCTAGTAAATATAAATTAAATGCTAGATTAAAAATACTAAATAATAAGAATGTCTATTTTGGTAATTTGACATGTTAAGTATTAGATAATCTGATTTTGCCAAACATAAAAAAACTAATTATCTGATTATTGCGATATCAAACAGCATAATTAAATCCAAACACTATTTTTTAAATTAACGTTTTCTAACAGCTGCTTATCTAATTATTCATTTTCAAAACGCATAATCTATTTTCAATAAGCAACCCCAAACACCCCCTTAGAGAACTTGGCATACAACTCCTCCTTTTTAAGCAACTTTAATATTAACTTGAGATGCTCTTCGTGCTCTTGCTTGCTTTTTGAGTAGATCAGAATATCATCACTAAAGACAATCACAAATTTGCCCAGACATGGTTTGCACACCTGATTCATGAGGTCTATAAATACAGCCGATGCGTTAGTCAAACCAAACAGCATAACTTGAAATTCATAATGTCCATATCGAGTTCTGAATGCGGTCTTCGGGATGTCTTCTTCACGAATCCTTAGTTGATGATAACCCGATATCAGGTCGATCTTCGAGTAGAAACTCGACCCTTGAAGTTGATCGAACAAATCATCAATTCTTGGAAGTGGATAACGGTTCTTCACCGTTAGCTTATTTAATTCCCGGTAATTGATGCACATCCGGAATGATCTATCCTTCTTCTTGACAAACAAGACCGGAGCTCCCCAAGGTAAGGAACTGGGTCTTATGAAGCCTTTGTCGGAAAGTTCCTGCAGTTGAACCGAAAATTCTTTCATCTCGGATGGAGCTAATCGATAAAGCGCCCGTGCTACAGGTGCAACACTAGGTATCAAATCGATTTGAAATTTCCACTTGTCGAGCTGGTGGAATGCCCAACAAGTCCTCGGGAAATACTTCAGGAAAGTCTCGAACAATTGGTACGTCCTCAAGTCGCTTCTCCTCCGACTTGTCTTCAGCCTTTTTGTGGTAATATGTGCCAAAAAGACTTGACATCCCTTCAGCAAGTATTTATGAGTTTTGGTGCACGAGATGATGTTCAATCGAGACTCGTGTCCATTGTTGCTTTCGTCACCATGAACAATTAAGATTTCATTTTCAAAGGGGATACGAACGATCTTCTCGTCACAGACGATTACAACATGATATTTTGATAACCAGTCCATGGCAATTATGACGTCAAAACTACCAATCTCTACGGGCATTAAATCGATGTTGAATGGATGGTTCAGAAAATTCAAAGTGCAACCCCGTATAAGTGTATTAACCCAAATTATTTTATCGTCAGCTAACTCGACGTCATAACCATGGTCTAGTGTAGTTGGGATGATATCAATCAAAGAACTAAATGCAGTAGACACGAAACTCCTATCAGCACAAGTATCAAATAAAATCGAAGCATAACGGTTGTTTAGGAGGAACATACCCGTAACGACATTGGAGTTCGGGTTTATCCCTACAGTGCACACAACATAAGCCCTTGCCACAACATTACCATTCCCAACTTGATTTCCCTGATTCTTGTTCTTTAACTTTGGGCAATCCCTCTTGTAATGGCCTTGAGCTCCACACTCAAAGTAAGTAACACCTCTTTGATGTGACCTTAAGGCTCTCTGGTTGTTGGCAGCAACAGCTGGACTTCTACAGTTACGGGCCAAATGGACAGTCCTCTTGCAATGGGTGCACTTAGGAGCACACTGCCCATCATGATGGTAGTTGCATTTAGGGCACAGAGGTTTAGATCCTTCGTAAGGCTTCTTCTCACCAGGCATAGCAGTGTAGGCCCTTGCCACATTATGCCTTTTGAAAGGCTGCAGTTGGTTCTGGTTGTTCCTTGATGTGTCATCAAGTTTCCTTTTGTTTTCAGCCTGAAGGTCAGCTAAACTACGGACCTTTTGGTCCATCAGATCATTAGCAATTTCAATTGCTTCTTGCATGGTCTTTGGATTAGAAGCCATCACACTCCTCTGAATCATGTCAGGAAGTCCCCCAACATACTTTTCAATTTGATCAGAGTCTTCGGGAAACATTCTCCCGCACATTAATGCCAATTCTTAGAAACGTTGCGTATAGCTTGCAATATCAGTTCCCTTGACCTTTAGGTTCCAGATCTTAATCTCTAGCTTCTTGATCTCGCCTCTAGGGCAGTATTTGTCGGTCAACATCTTCATCAAAGATTTCCATGTCATTCTGTAAGCAGCATTATGACCAACAGCCTTGACGTGGGAATTACACCACATCAGAGCACTGCCAAGTAGAGTGCAAATGGCAAACTTGATTTGGTTCCCAACAGTGTAGTTGCTTATATGAAAGACTAATTCCATCCTCTCAAACCATTAGGTTAACCCAACAACTCCTTCAGTACCCTTGAAATTAAGGGGTTGGCATTTGAGGAAGTCATTGTAGGTGCACTCACGAGCAGCTCGCTCTGTCCTTCTGCTACCAGTTCCCAAATCGTGGCTGTCATCACCATTTCTACTGGTTCTGTTTGCTTTAATTTCTGCCAATGCATCAGCAACTCCTTGGGCAATTAGTGCCTTAATTTGAGCGTCAGTCATAGGTGTGGTGGTGGTTGTTGTGGTGGTTCTTTTCTTTGGCGGCATTTTCTTCAAATCACAAGAAAATGTAATACACGTTAGATTTCATACAATCATAAACGCGACATGACATATGCACAGTAAATAAAATGAGATTACAACACACAGTGAAATATACAACCAAAGTGAAATCTATATTGACGTAAATAAATTGACATTCATTCATAATAAATTCGATACAGACATGATAAATATTGGTTACAAATGACCAGTACATGAGATACAAAATGAAAAATACGGTCCTAAGGCAATGCTAGCTGGAAATTACCCATAATACTTAGCATGCCATACAAGATAACTAAATGATGACAAAAGATCCATACAACCTACTAGCTGGGAGTTACCTATAAAACTTAGCAGGCTATACGGGATAGCTACAAAATGGTACAACACTAACTACTACTACCAGCATCCTCTGGGTCGTCAGTGCGTGCTGGCTCCCTAGCCTCCAGTGTCTGAATACGTCCAAGGGCTGCAGTCAACTATGTTTGAAGTGACGAAGTCTGAGCCACTAATGTCACCACTAGAGTATCCAGTGATCCAATACGAGCATCACATGTCTAAATATGAGTCTCATGTGTCTGAACCTGACCTCGATATGCTTGGAGCTCAATATGTACCACCTTGTTGCAGTCCATGGCCTATCCCCATGTCTGCCTGACGTACCTAGCCTCGCTATCCAAAAGCACAGTTGTGTGAAGATGATATCGCCTGTCTCTAAACAATGTGTTGACTCGGGCTCTCTGAAGAGCCCGGTCATCCTAGGCGTCCACCAATCAAACATATATCTCATGAGTATCCCGAGAAAGAGTAGTGGAAAGATCTGTCACTCTCTGGCTCAAGCCCTCAATAGTGGTCGATGCTCTCTCCTCCATATCCCCAACCATGTCATCCCAAACATCCTCAATCCCATAGCCAACCTCTCTAGACATAGGGCATCCAGGGGTGGCATCCATAATAGCAACATCCAATCCAGGCTGTCTAGCAGTAGTAGCTGCTAAACTCTCCCCGACCTCAAACCTACCAGTAGGAGTAGTAAAATGAGCTCTCTTCCAAAGCGGCATGTCCGCCTTGGGAATATCATCTCTGTGAGCAGTGGAAGGTAATAGTAAGGGTGGTGAGGGTATCTCTGATGGATGGTAGGTAGATGGTGATGCAGCTCTCAACCGAATCCTGGCTGCTTTGTAGCCCAGTGGTGCCTCATTATAGGTAAGGCTATTAGTAGGCAGTGATGGTAGTGGTAATGGTGATGAGGGAATCTGGGGGAGTGGGGATGATAGTGGAGTAAGTGGAGATGGTGTCAGTGATGAAGGTGTAGGTGCAGAAGCATACTCAGTGATGAGTGCCTCAGCAGTAGCTGACATCGGTGTCTGGGGTCGAACGGATCTCCTAGCCCTGCGAGATCTGGGTGATGGTGGTGTAGGTGTAGACTCGTCTGTCTCAAATGCCTCTGTATCCTCAGCTGAGGAGACAGGGTCAACAACAGGTACAAAGAAGAGTCGGCCGGAGCTAGATGCTCCTCCTCCTCCTCGTCATCATCCTCAGAAGCCTCCTGCTCCTCATCATCATCATCATCATCATCGTCATCGGATGACTCATCATCATCATCGTCTCCTCCATCGGCAGGATCCTCCTCGAGGTCCTCCTCTGGATCGGAGTCAGTAACATATCCTGGTGATAGGGCTGTAGGTGAAGCATCATCTAGTAAAGGCTGATCCTAAATAGGTGCCTCAGCGTCAGATGGTACCAAGTACTCTGGGTACTCAGGCTCAGGTACATAGTTTGGTGAAAGCTGTGCCTGCTCTGGCTCCTCAAGGCCAGACACATAGTCTGGTGAAGGTGGGTGATCAGGAGTAGGCACGTAGTCTAGAGATGGTGGTGCCTGTCCTGGAGACTGCGGTGCCTCTAGCTCATCATCCGATACCCACTGGAACCTCCATGGCTCAGAATCAGTATAAACGGACGTGTAGGTAACTGTCGAAGATGACATGACTGCTGTAACAATAAAATAAACTTATATAAGTATAATATATAAGACATGTATAGAAATATACGTAATATAATATAAGTATGTATATAGGTCATGAAAGCATCTAGTATAACCAACTAATGCAACTTAATAGTGTATGTATGTCCCGTGAAAAACATTTATATGATGCAATGTTTGTGAAAACGGTTATAGTCCAAGTAAAAACAATTGACCTGGTTCTCTATAACCTTGGGTCTAGATACCAATCTGTAACACCCCTAAATAGGGTCGTAGCAGAATATGGGTCTGAGAGTGTTACATCATAGATCAATAGCATAAGATATGAGAACGACCTCTATATGTGTCGTTTGAAAATGATACATTGGATTTAATAAACTTGTTTATTACATAAGCCCAAAGCTTAACTTGTTCATCCTTGTAATTGTGAAAGATTATAATACATAACAAATACTCCAAAATGTAATGCACTTAAATCTTTATAGTAATGTGACTCCAAAATGATGACCACCAATGTATCCTTGTTTTTTGCCTTATTGACCTGAGAAAAACATGCTTTAAAATGTCAACATAAAGTTTATGAATTCACAGGTTTAAGTAATGTGTAAAGTAAGACTACAAGATTTCAAAGTGTAAGACATGTAACACATACAATATCTCAAAATGTAATTACGAAATGCACTAAGCTCATGACACTGAAGCTACAACATATATGTGTGCAATTTAATGCCAATAATGTGCCCGTGTAGATGTTCAACCCGCAACATCCAAAGTCCGACATCGTATACGTTCATCGTTTCAGTACCGCCGAAACTAGTTAGCGCTACTCACCCGAACGGGGATGTCAATCCTAAATAGATCTATTCATAACATTCGCGCTTACAATCCAGTAATTAACAGTTCATGATTCATGGGCATAGTGGGTTATAGCTACTTAGGCAAACTCGTAATTTGTTAAAGTGTACCTGCGTTCAAATGTAAAACAATGCATGTTTCTCACCTCGAGAATTGTAAATCATTAGAATCGTATACAAATGGGGCTATGAACTCACCTCAAGTGAATGTGCTGATTATATAAATCAAGTAAGTGAATTATCTCGAGAAATCCGAATGCAACCTAATTAATTATAGGTCGTATGAGTATAATGTATTTAATATAAACATCACAAGTTATAGCGTTACATCACCACCTAATAGCCTTTGTTTAATTTAAAAAGTCGAAACACTATTTAAATCGTATTTGTTAAATAAATGTCTACGTATATGTATCCGTAAAATAAAATGTTATCTTTGTCCAACAATTGATTATTTGTTAATAATACATGATTTCATATTTTTATTGATTATATAATGATATTATATAATTAGTTTAATTGTTTTATAAAATAATATTTATAAAATAAAAAACGTATATAAATATTATATAAATGATACGATAATATTTCTTAAGGTTTTTATACCCCAAACGGATCAAAAAACACTCGTAAACCACATTTTATATTTCTATCAGATTGTTACGTTTTTATAAAGATCACAGAAAATTATTTAAAAAAATTAATTAGTTTTATAATTTCTATTTATCCGAAAACTTTAAAAACTCATAACTTACTTATTTTAACTCCGTTTCGCTTGTTCTTTATATGTATGAAATCGTGACGAGGTAAACTATTCAAATAAAATGCTCAATGTTTTTATAAAAATCTGTGTTGAAAACAGTAACCCAAAACAGTTTTATAACTTTAAATCTCGCAAAACTCATAACTCCTTCGTTTTAATTCCGTTTTAGTGTTCTTTATATCCACGGTTTCCTATTGAGATGATCTATCATTATAAAATATTTGTACATTTTTCTCAGATCTGAAACAGTAACTACTTTTATAAAAACACTTTTATATATTTAATTATCATAATTTTGTAAATGTCGTAACTTCTTCGTTATAGCTCGGTTTTTCAATTCATATTTATATGCCTTACAATCCTCATAATATGTACCTATCATATAAAAAAGCTTTTGAATTTAAAGAAAAATTTTTCGTAACAAACAGTAAGCTCAAAACAATTTGTATTTATACATATATAATTTATAATTAGTTTTATAAATTATTACTTGATTAATTAGTACAAGTCCTCTACATTAATTCATACCATATGTCTTACATATTTTGAGTCCTCATATTCATGTCCATCATGCTTGTCTAAGTAAAGTGTCCTCATGATAATTTATATATAAACTTTGTAATTAAACTTTCAATAATTAAATTTATAAACTAAATTTATAAATTTATTAACACTTATATAACGTGTGCTCTTGCATTTTAAACATCATTTCACCATAGGTATATATAAATTCGAATCTTAACATGCTTGTTTTAAATTTAAAAACCATAAAAACAAACCCTAGGTGGTGATTAACATAATAACAAGTATACAAAATATGTAAATGAATAATAAGAAAGATTAGGGTTATGTTTAGACCTTAATGAAGATGTACGATGATGCTACACAAATCAAACCCAAGTATTTAGCCCTAAATACTTCTAAGAAAACCCTAATTTCACTTAAAAACCCTAATTATCTTCTTGATATAAACCCTTGTAAAAACAATACCTAAGCTTCCAATACACCTTGATATACCTTAGATATTATACCTAAGAACACTAGTATGCTTGATATCTTGCCAAGAATCAAACTATGAAAACCCTAAATTGGTAAAATGAGTCGTGGGTTATTGGGGAAGAACAAGAGAGTGTTTGATTTATTTTGCTAGTTATAAGAGTGTTATGACTTGCCTAGGACTTGTTACTTATTGATAGAAGTATTGTAAGACAACTTCAAACATACCATGGACTTGTAGTGGTTTAGGGTACATGTGTAAGGTGTTCTCCTCCTCCCTAGGAGGAGGGATTGGCCAAGGATGGGGAATAGGTACAAGTGATGTGCCAATTTCTAATGAAATGGGTCTAAGGTACTCTTGTGGGGTTATAACTAGAAAGGAAATACTTAGTGGGGATTTTTAGGATTTAATTTGTATATGTATGTTGTATATCTGGCCATATGGTTATAACAAGTGAGAAATGAGTTAATTTTTGGGTATTGGGTATAATAGTGGGTATTTGTTTGAGTATAGATAGGTATAGGTACTTCCGTGTATGCTTAAATGTATTTTATTGCGAAACGTAGACGCTTTACGTAACCAATAAAAATATAATATGAAAAGTTATAAATTATCCTCGTAAGAATTATATAACACTTGCTTTACGTAAACTTTTACTTGTTTGATGTCCGCTTTCGTTGAATGATAATTTTTAGTTTACGCGATTTAACTAAACGATGAAAATTAAAAGCAAACGCGTAAAACCCTAAAAATAAATAATGACATGAAATAACGCATTGTTACATTAGGGGCCTTGTAATAGTCTTCATACTACCTTACTTGTGCGTTGCCTTAACGGAATATTAAATAGACGGCGGGTTCGTGTAATTCGTTCATGACTTAGGAAATACTTACGCAGATCATCACGAGTGTAACAAGGCAACAGGATTAGGAGAAGCAATCTAATAAGTAATGCCTGATTAAGAAAATACATTATTTTATCATAAAGTTATCACCAGTAGTTTAGATTATAATTAGTTTATTAATTAGTTAAACAAACCAACCTCTCAAACCATTGATTTACTGCTTTCTATAAAATATAAAAATACAAAAATAATATCCTTTCAATCCAGTAGATCTCGGCTAAGCCCTGTTCAAGCCTTCCTAACATATTCCCCTAGAGAACGATAACAACCCCCGAGTCTTGCCTATACTACACTGCAACAATTAGGTACACTGCCAAGGGAGTTGTAAAACTTCGTGTAAAAGTCCTACGACGACCGCACATCAAGTTTTTGGCGCCGCTGCGTAAGGAATAGTTAGGTTCCAAACTTAGTTTAGCTTAGTTCTACTCGCTTGAATCCTTTTAAGTGAGATTTTATTTCAGTATATTAGCTTTCTTGTTGTCTATCTTTTCTTTGTGTTATTTGTTTCGTAAATCATTCTCGTCAACCACCATGGGAGATGCGAATTCTATCCGTACTCTTAAGATTACTCCAAACCTAGCCACAAAGGCTACAGGAACACCATTGAACTCCCCGAAGGGAACAATGTGGTACCTCTTCAATCCGACACCATCCGGTTGGTGCAAAACGGATGCTCATTCCACGGACTTCGTTCTGAGGATCCAAACCAACACCTCAAGGATTTCTTAAAACTTGTGGACTCACTTGACCTTGACGGTGCAAATAGGGAAAGAACGCGCCTGCATTTATTTCAATTTTCCCTTCGCGATCAAGCTAACAATTGGCTTGAACGTCTTCCAGCAGGATCCATCTGCACATGGGAGGATCTTACTACTCTTTTCGTTGCTCAATTCTTTCCACCGGAAAGGACCGTAAAACTCCGCAACGATATCCTTATGTTCCAACAACATCAAGGAGAATCTCTTTCTGAAGCATGGACTCGTTTCAAGGACTTACTTTAAAAAGTCCCTCATCATGGCATTGATCTTTGACTCCAAGTCCAAATCTTTTATGACCATGTCACTCCCGCCACAAGACGAACCATTGACCAATCGGCCGGTGGTAAGCTTTATGACAGAAACGTCAAAGAATCTTGGGCACTATTAGAGGACCTCGCCCTCTATGACAATGAAAGTTGGAACGACCCAAAGGATTTCACTAAGCCGGTCAAGGCAATCTCTTTGCCTCAAGATGTCCCGAGTACATCCGACCACCGCCTCATCAAGCTTGAACATCAAGTCCAATGCTTGATGGAAGCCTACATTGCTCCTATATAACCTACTCAAGTGAACAAGATCACTTCTTTATGTGAGATTTGTAGTGGTCCCCACGACACTCAGTACTGCATGGAAAATCCCGAGCAAGCTTTTGTTGAGTATGCATCCTCCCATACCGACGAAGCAGGAGGTAAGTGGTACACTTTCAAACCCAAGCAAAACAACCTTGGAAACACCTACAATCCTTCATGGAAAATTCATCTAAACCTTAGGTGGAGACAACCCCAAAATTCCCAAAATAATTTTTCAAACCCACCAAACCGGTTCCAACCCAACGGTTCGATCCCAAACCGCTCCTTTAATAATAATCCTCAAAGTTTTAACAATCAATCAAATCTCAAAGGATTGGTGTCCAACTTCATGGCATCTCAAGACGCTAGATTGTCAAAGTTTGAAGCCGATTTGAAACAACAACAAAGTGAGATGACCAATAAAATCAACACGGTATTGTAGGCCATCACCGATCGAATAGCTGAAGCACTTCCTAGCGGCACGGTTAAGAACCCAAAACTAAATGTTAACCCTACCTCTCCAGTTTTGTCTTCTCGTTCTTACCCAACAGAAGACCCCCAATGCTCAACCCAAATCCACGGTTCGATCAACACCATCACAGTCCATCAAAGTAACCCCCATAACAACAAGCAAGAGGAAGATGAACGAAAAGGAGAAGGCAACCCCGAAAACACTGACGCCGCTGAACGCATGGAAGAACAATGGGATACACCACAACCGGAGCTAAAAAAACCAACTGCTATTGATAAAATAGGGCCTAGCGGAAATGACGAGGAAATTGAATGGTTAGATGTCGAAGAACCTCTGGATTTTGTTGATACAAGTAAGGAATCGGTATATGTGTCATTGATTAAGGAGATGCCCAAATGTTCACTGAATTATAACTTTAGGATCAAAAAGGGTGACCCAAGAAACCTTAAAATCCCCTGCATAATAGGACATAAATTCACGGCCAACACATACATTGATATTGACCTACCCATGAACATCATGTCCTTGGCCTATTATAACTCTGTTAGAAAGAGTAGATACGAGTATAGGGGAAGAAATTTCATTGGATTAGGATGGGACATGCACGTATTCGTTGGAAATATGAGTTACGTCATGGATTTCACCATTCTGGAAAATATTGAGACTAATATTGACCCTAGTCTGTCCCATGTAGTATTTGGGCGACCCTTCATTGAAATCGCCTGCCTAGCTATAAATAGGAAATACAGGTTAATAACTTTCACGGATGGAACTAAAGATATCACCTTTAAAACACCGCATAAGGACCCGGAGAGGAGCGAATTGTCTAGTGAAGGTCACGACTTATTGTCATCTAGAATAATACTCAGTGAAGATGACTATGATATAGGGTGTAGGAAACCATCCGACTTAGAAGATAGATTTTATAGAGACACCATTAAGCTTAGACCCGAATATGTGACTGGAATTGCTGATGAAGAAGAAGTCACGTAAGAGCGTGTGACTCCGAGTCCAGCTACAAGACTCATAAATAAAGAAAAGCGCTTCTTGGGAGGCAACACAATGTTTATTTTTATCGCATATTAGGAGTGTCTTGTGTTTTAATTCTTTTTATTTATTCTTTTATGTTTGAATTCATCATTTTTGTAATCATGCTTTGCTTTGTTTTTAACCTCGTCTTAATTACAATCAAAGGTATATTGCACAAAATAAGTGTAGGGAAAATATTCAGTTTTTAAGAACCAATTCAAACATATTAAATAAATTGTTTAGCTTAATTCGCGTCAGTTTCGAGTCATATGATTGTATTGACTAATCTCAGGTTTCATGCAGTAATTCATACAGGAAATAACTTATATAATCGCGTGCAGGAAGTTTTTCAAAGAAAACGAAAAGAAAATTTTGCTCAGAGGCTGGAGACGGCGTCAGGATTTATCCTGACGGCGTCGTCAGCCCAGCTACAGGAAAATTTAAAAATTTTCAAGTATTTTCGAAAAATAGTTTGCACAACATTTGAAATTTGTAATTCTTTTATAAACCTGCATAAACCTATGATTACATCATTACTCTCATCCTATCTTTACTGCTTTCATAGAGTCAAAACCCTAAACTCTCGTTGTATATATCTATCCCGCCGATTTTATGCTTGGTGTAGTTGTCTTTGTCTTTGATTACAGGTTATATTTGATGAGAAGAAGCTTGGAAGTTCTTAGGAAGTTTCATTGGATGATTCTTGGAGGACGATTTAACCAGTTATCGCATGTTTCTTCTCCATTATTAAGCAAACTAGGGGAGTACTAGTTTCTTTCACTTGTTTTATTTTCCCTTTATTCATTTACGGGTACTTATAAAGAACATTGGGGACAATGTTCAACTTAAGTGTCGGGGGAGATAAGCCTTAGAAACTATTTCTTTAGTTGCCATTTGCTTGTTCCTTAAAATGATAGGTAATATATCGAAGCATAGCGTAAAAGGTAAATTAAAAAAAAAATTATGACACATACTGAAGAAAACCAAGTATTAATAGCGTCTCATGGATAGGAATGTATATGACTAGCATAAAAACCCTCAAAATTCCACCCTAAAAATGTGAGGTTCACGTTATGACATAATTTATTAGATCTTTAGGAAAACGGGTAGCCCATTTGTGAATACCCAAGAAAGTTTTAACGATTTAGCTTTCTCGAGTTAAGGTTCCAATACAGTCATATGTGTCTATTCCATTGCTACGGATGTGTACGTATGGTCTTTGTCGCCTTTTCTGGAGCATTGGTATCGGTATTAAATTGTATGAGTGTACCGGTAGTATATTAAATTCTAGAACTTGTTTTTGTGATGCATCTCGAGACCGCATAGTGAGTATTATGATTTTCTAGAAAAGAGGCACTAGGATTAACCCATGTTTTAAACCTGTAACTGTTATTATGGTCACATCGACTATATAAATATCTCACACCATTGCCATGCACTCATTTTTAGTGCAGGATACCCCTAGTACTACCTTCTGAGCCTATCCTTTTCATAGTTCTTGTAATTTTCTGGTTAAGCCGGACTATTAATAAAGAGCATTGTCACCCTTGAACCAATCGTTACACCCAAATCACCTTAGCCTACCTTGTATGTACTCACCTTTAGTACATTATTATTTTAACCCAAGTTAATTATTGAGTACACGGTTGCTAAGTCCTTATCCTTGTAAATACTGTTTTGGGACGATTGGGATTCATGGTAGTATTCATCTTATGAAGAATTGGGGAAGAAGTGATTTATTACCCCCAATAGAGCTTAATAAGCTCCATGTTATATTGATCCACCTCAAATCGGGTCATTAGTTAGATTGTAAATATCGAGTATGTAAAAGTTCAAGTGTAGGGGTGTATCTATAAACCCCCATGATGTATTATATGTTTAAGCAATGACAGGGCAAAAGTGTACAAAAAATGTATATAAAAAAGAGTGAAAAAAATGTACGGGATGCCATTTGCTTATGTTATGTTTATCATAGAGTCAAGAAAAGAAAAAGAAAGAGATTGATATAGAGTTTTGTAGAGTTTGTATATCTTGTCTGAGTCTTTGGCTTAGCAACCCAACCAACGTGTATTCTTATAAATAATTAGCTAACCCTTCCACTCCAAATTCACCCAAAAGTCACTCCCCAAATGTATCCCATCCATTTCCGTTTCCGTTAATGTTATCTTACACCTACACCCCACAACCCTTTAAAAGACCTCTTTGATAGTAATGATTAATACTTGTGCCTAGCGGTGGAGGTTTGATCCTTTACCAAGCCTATGGTAATTTATATGCTATGACAGGTAATGAGTGTTAATTTTAAATTTCCCATAGTTGTTATAATTTATTATACACCCGAGTGAAAGAGAGAATCCCAAACACTTATGTGAGGTGCTAGTATGTACTTTCCATGCTTTTAATTACGAGGTCTAGAAGGTTGTGTCGTAAAATGCTTTTAGAGAGTAGGTTAAATGACCCTAATATTGTTATTGTCTAGGTAGAAAAGCTCATTTGCTTGAGGACAAGCAAATCCCAAGTGTAGGGGTATTTGATGAGGTGTCATATTATACACTATTTCAGGGTCATTTAACCCCTTAAATCATGCAAATATTCCCAGATTATGTGCTTAATTGTTTGTTTTCAGGTTTTTTGCACTTGGATGGCATTTGGAGGAAATACACGTAACTTGGGCTCATTTGGAGAAGAAACGGACAAGACTACGAACCTACACCAAATCTCTTGAAGAATTGTGCAAACAATGCGTGGAGACGGCGTCACAGGTATAAAGCGACACCGTCGCAATCTTTCTAATGACGACGTCAGGACGTAACCGAATCAAATCAGACTTAGAAGATTCTATCTTGTGACGGCGTCGCGACCATAACTTGACGCCGTGGCGACGATTTCTCTATATATACAAAACCGAATTTAGGGTTTTAAGTGTGTAACTTTGTATAACTTTTGGGAGGCGAACCCTAAGTACATTGTCAGCTTTTAAGCCGACTTTAGGGCCTCAAAACCCTATTGTAGCTGACCTTAATCCATGTTTTAATCAAGTAAGATTATCTATCTTTAATCATTCAATATGACTATGTGTTGTTTGATTGATTTATGTTCTTGCTCTCTTTATAACATGTTAGGCTAAACCCTCCTTTGTATTTGCTTATGATTGCATGAAAGTTGGATTGTAGATCCTTTTACTGTTGCTTCTTGTGATGAATGTGCGCGTTAGGCTTTAGAAAACTAGCCATAAGATATTAAATTGGCATAGACGTCTAGGGAAACGCGAGTGTGTAGAAAGGATACCATCGGTAACAGTCTTCATACTACCTTACCCCTAATATGGTTGATCCCTCTTAAGATATTTCAATTGCATTTAATATACTCTTAGGGGCCTTGTAATAGTCTTCATACTACCTTACTTGTGTGTTGCCTTAACGGAATATTAAATAGACGACGGGTTCGTGTAATTCGTTCATGTCTTAGGAAATACTTACACAGATCATCACGAGTGTGACAAGGCAACACGATTATAAGAAGCAATCTAATGATTAAGCAAATACATTATTTTATCATAAAGTTATCACCAGTAGTTTAGATTATAATTAGTTTATTAATTAGTTAAGCAAACCAACCTCTTAAACTATTGATTTATTGCTTTCTATAAAATATAAAAATACAAAAATAATCTCCTTTTAATCCCGTAGATCTCAGCTAAGTCCTATTCGAGCCTTCCAAACCTATTCCTCTAGAGAACGATAACAACCCCCGAGTCTTGCCTATACTACACTGCAACGATTAGGTACACTGCCTAGGGAGTTGTAAAACTTCGTGTAGAAGTCCTACGACGACCGCACATCAAAAAGCTACAATTCCAAAGTCAAACAAAGAAAACAAATATGCAAATAACTTCAAACGTACCGCTAGAATTAGCACCCGAGCAAGTTTTTTTGCCAATCCACGCCCCGCATCTCCTCACTATCAAACTCTATCCCCTCCAACCGACTATCAAACGGGTCCTCCATCAACTCCAAATGTCTCTCCGCCTCTCTCCCCCATCACATCTCTGGGAATCTCTCCAAGCAAACTATTGACCACTCCAAAGTCAACTCCACCCCCTTTAACTTTACCTCCACCGGCACCAACTCAACCATCCAAACACTCCTCCCCTCTAGCCATAAACTTGGACCCCGTTGAGCTCATCTTCTCAACTCCTCCCACATCTCCTCACTCATTCTTCGATTCCCTTGAAGATCTACCTCCAAGAACCACCAATCCTCCTCCACCTCGACCTTCGTTCGAATCTATCGAACATTTATAATCAACCACCACCTCTTCCGGCCATGGAACCACCTCTCCCACCATTGCCACCACAACTTACGCTAAATAGGACCAAAAAATCCACTCCCTAGGCTCACTCATGAGATGTTTTGTGAACATTGTCAACGCACTCAAGTCATTGTCGAAGACCTTTGTGAAGAAATGAGGTTAATCCTCAATCGCATTCTCGACCGTCTTAACATCTTCGCCCATAACAATAACTATTAGAGTAGTTCATTGAAGGGATCAAATAAAAATGTAGCTATAATTAAGATCACTCTTTTGTTCTTAATTTGTCTCATCTATGTCTAGATTAAATGATCAATAATTGTATTACAATGAATGGTTCATTAAAATGCTTGTGTTATGTGCTATTACCCCTAATTACATTCTTACCACTCTTTCAAAAAGTCAAAGTTTTTGACTTTCTTACAGTTGCCGGTTCCCTCGGCCATAAAGGCTGGTTCCTTTTGTGGAACATAATCGTCTAATCCAGTTCTACAGTAGTGGTTTCTTGTTTCTTGCTTCTAACATTTATTTTGTAGGTACTCTCAAAGCAAGGGGGAGCTTATATTAACTTAACTAACACATTTGTTATGTAGCAGTATATTATCCTTGATGATCTCCTCCCTTAAAAGAGGATGCCTTCGTTAAGGAGGAGCATTGCATCATGATTTAAAACCGAATCAACCATAATTCACTTTGGATCAACTCTCTTATAACTATACATTTGTGCTTTACTTTTCATATTTTTTAGGCTTGCATTCCTAAATCTTTTTGTTTTGACAAAAAAGGGGAGAAAGGGAAGTAAAATAAAACTTACAATTTGGCTCTAAAAAAAGTCTTACTTCCATCTAGCTATTTTACTTCAAACAATCTTATGTTTTGTCATCAACAAAAAGGGGGAGATTGTTAATACAAATAAACCGGTAAAAACGTTTATTTTCATTTTTACGATCTTGCTATGTTTTGTCGATAACAACTCATAAAATCGTTTTAAGTAAACTACCTAGGTCACACACATTTTATAACTAAAACACTTTTATAAAATGTACATCCTTCCATATTTAGTAACTTAGAACTTTAAATTATATAAGTTGCAAATAAACCTTCAAATATTTTTACATCATTGATGACATAAGCAGCCTACCATATCCTAGGGTAATCTACCAAGATTACATATAATCTTTCTGGATTTTGCAAATCAAAATTTGGATATTGTGTCAGAATGCCGGTTGCATTGTGTAACACTGGCCGGTTCCATTCAAGCAAGGGAACCGTACAGAACCGGGCTACACGACTAGCCGGTTCCATTAAGTTATACTGGCTGGTTCTCTTCTGCAATGGAACCGGCGAAACCGTGCTACAGTGCAGTTTTTGGTCTATAAATACCATGCCATTTCTCATGTTTTCATCATCCATTCTCACTTTAATATATCTATAACACTCTGATCATTCTCTTATTTATAGTTCTAGTTAGTTTTCTTATATCATTTGTAGGTAATTCTATTCGTGAAAGAAATTTCCAAACACCTCTTTTAGACAGTTAAGGTCCAAGAACCTTGCTTCGCATCTCTATCACATTGTCAAGATCACATTTCTGTATCTTGTACTTCATTTAGTAGTTGTAGCATCATCCATCATTCTTGTAAAAATAGTGTGATTGCATTTGGGTTGATTTTACTTTTGTTAGAATCTGGTATTTAGCTTTGTATCATTAAAAGGTGTAAGCAACGTTGTGAGGCTTCTACGCCGGTGGAAGGATATTGGTGACTAGTGTTTACTAACTCTCGAGTAAGTGACTCGGGGAGTAGAGTAGGGCAAGGAATGTGTTCTTGTAGCCGAACCACTATAAACGCTTGTGTCTTGTATCTATCTATCTAACTCTTTACTTACTTGCATTTCACATATAAATAGATTACTAACTAAACATCAATATCGTCACACTTCACATAAGGTCATAACAAAGTTTCAAAAAGCAAATTTTAAACGGAAAAACTATTAACCCCCCCTTCTAGTTTTCCATAATTACTCTTTGTATGTTAAGCATAAAGGTGTAGTTTCTGTTGCATTACTTGTGTATGTGGATGCATTGTTATTACTAGGAATGATGAGTCTGGGATAAGTGACTTCAAAAAGTTTTTAAGTACTAAATTTCAAACTAAAGACTTGGGTGAGTTAAAATATTTTTTGGAATTGAAGTGTTAAATAATGATAAAGGTGTTTGTATGTCTCAAAGAAAGTGTTGTATTGAATTATTACATGAATATGGATTGTTGGCTGCAAAACATGTTGATACACCTGTTAAAAAAAATACTATTTTGATCTTCAAAGAAACTAAAAAGGATAAGTACTTAATCAATTTTACTAACTATCAAAAATTGGTAGGTAAATTGATATATTTGACAAACACTATACCTGATATCAGCCATGTTGTGCATTGTTTAAGTCAACATATGCACATTCCTTTGCAGTCTCATTTCAAGGATACATTAAGAGTTTTGAGATACTTAAAAGGATCACCAGGGTCTAGGTTACATTTTAATAATTCTGATTTAAAACTTGAAGCAATTGTCGATGCCGACTAAGCTAAGTATCCTAGGACCGAGTGTGACAACCATGACTTGAGCAGGTTAGTCAAACTATTAGTGTTGACTTATGTATCTGTTGCAATGAATGGGTTATGTGATTATATGTGTTTATATACGTTTATGTGGATTATGTGAGAAATTGGTAGTCAATCTATTGAGTGTGATCATCTCAATGAGATTGGAATGGTGGTGAGATTGGTTGAATTCATTTCGTTCACTTTTGGTGACAAGGAAATGATTTTGTGATTTAAGCGTTTTAGTGATTTATCATGTAAGTATTATTACGTATACGTATTTATGTGTTAGTAATGTTAGGTATGAATAAGTGTTAGTAGTTAGAATAAGAATGAAATGTGAATTTCTATTTTTGGAAAGTTAGTTTAAAATAAAAATGAAAAGTCATTTATTTTAAAAGTCTAATAAATTGCGTTTACACAAAAAGGTATACTCAAAAATATATATAAATGGGAAATCGGCCAAAAAAAGAAAGGACGAAAAAAAGGAAAACAAATCTTACCCTAATTAAAATTGGTAAAAGATATCTATTCTAAACCTTTTTGTAAACCTTATAAATACCAAAAACCCTTCTCCCCCTTGTTTTTAATTGTCCCAACCGAATTTTATTAAAGGAGGAAGAAGAAAAATATTTTTTTTCAAATTTGGTGATTTTTGTGTTCAAGATTCGAAGATTTAAGGTATAAATTATAATCCTTTGAGTTAATTATCATTAAAAACATGTAATAATTATTATGATGGATAATTAGGGTTTCATAACATCTGTAATTAATGATATAATAAACATGTTATAATGATTAGGGTTTAATTAGGATCATATGGGTGTATTCGTTAGGGTTTAGATCGCGTTAGAATTTGATTTAGATTGGGGCAGAATTTAGGGCTGTGTTGTTTGGCTGATATCTCAATGATGGTAATAGCTTTTGTCAAGTTTCCGGTGCCTATGATGTAGCTCAGAGAGTCTAGTTTCCAGAACATCCGGCCTCGAAGGTTTTTGAGGTCGGGAAGTCATTCAAACGTTGGTTGCAAGAAAAGTTGTCAAAGCAGTAAATACGGGTCAGATTTAGGTCAGATTACGAGGTATAAAACCCCCACTTAAAATTCGAATTTAGCTTAGCCCTTCTACAGGAGTTTAGTTCTATGTGTCTATTAGAAATCCCCCAAAGGAGAGCTTCTGATTTGGAGTCTAAGTATGGTTTTTAGGTCCAAACTTTTTAGTGTGCAAACAGATCCGAATTGGGACTGTTTTGAAGTTTGATTTTCTTAGGAGTACTTGTGCATGTAAATGGCTCTTGGGAATCATGAGGTAGTTAATATACTCATAAATGAACATAGGTGATTTTTGGTATGAATTATGGAGGTCAGTAAGTAGAGGTTTTGAGTACGTTAAGTCACGTTAAAATTCTGCAGTTTTGAACAAATTATGACTAACTAGTGAAACTTGTTAATGAAGTGGTTAAAGTTGGGTATGGTGTCGGGGTGACCCATGGGGTTAATAAAACACCTTAGACATCCATCATATGATTGTTACATGTGCGAAGCTTTTGGGCGTATTCGCGTGTAACACGAGTTATTTATAATTTTGTTGTTTAGATTAGTGCTAGTTTTTGTTAAGCTTTTTATGGAATCTTTTGGAAAGCTAAGCAAAGGTGAGTTTCATAGCCCCTTTTTCTCATGTTATTTTGGGGTGAGAATGATGCTTGTTGTCGTGTTAAAATATTTTTAAGCTTGCTGTGGTTATGTGTATTGGATCGTGGGCACGTTCCGTCCCGTTGTGTTATGATATGATATGTTTGGTATTGTGGATCCAATATCAAATGAGGTTGTACGGTGGTAAGACTGTTGCGAGCTAATATGAGGTCATGTAGCGCCACATAGTGATTTGTTATGATTGTGGATCGTGGGCACTTTCCGTCCCTTGTGGTTAATTTGTGTCATGAATGTTTTGGTTAATTTGCAGCAGCTATTGAAATTTTATTTGGGATATGTTAGATGTCGTAAATTGTTTTGGTAATTGCAGTAGCTAATTGAAAGTTTATTTTGGGATATTGTTGTATGTCGTAAACCTATTATTCTCGCTCAACTTTATGTTAACGTTTTAAGCATCATTTTCAGGTGAACTTAATGGTGCTAAGATAGAGCGAATTAGCTAGAAGAGACCGTAGGATGCTTGGAGTTTCTTTATGCTTTCTGTTTGAATAAATGCGTTTGCATGAATTGTTTGGATTATGTTTTGCATGTCATTTATTGACGATACCTCTTTCTCATTAATAAAAACACCATTAGGTTTTGGGTATTGTTATAACACTTTGTGTCTTTTCTTTACTTTAGTTTTCATTTTAATATTCTCTATATAGACACCATGTATTGTGATGATATCTATTCTTGTTTACGCCTAGCGTTTCTGCCTTGGCGGGGTGTGACAGATTAGTATCAGAGCCAGGTTATAGAGAAGTAGGTGGTTGAGCCTAGACTATAACTGCTATGCTTCCCCTATATTTTTGCATAGCTTATATATTTTATATTTTGCTAAGTTTTCATTTAGTTATTTTGTCTACCATTATTTGATATAATATGTATTACTTTCTTAGCATTTTAGCTATGTTTTTCTCTCACCCGTAAAAATTCTCGTTGGGGAACCGTTTTCCCAACTGGACTTAAGCGTTATAATGATCCATAAGAGGAGCTCTTGTGGAACCGGAGGAGATAGGATAATTGATCGTTTGTCAGATGCGTGTAATAGGGCTGGACCCGCGGAGTCGGGTGATTCTTGCGGAGGCAAAGTCAAAACCAAGCGAGGCCCAGCATAAGTTTATCCCGTCCTTTACCTCGTCATGTTGTTATTGATTATTTCTTTCGGATATTTTGTATTTTGTAAGTCGTTGCGAGACTTTCGTTCCTTTATGTCGTTTCGATTTTAATTTGATATAAGTAAGTAGTTATTTGATGGAGCATCTTTTA
>BQNB010086316.1:0-16794 GCA_026074375.1 Tanacetum coccineum | reverse complement strand
GCGCTCCCCAGTTTGTCCTTTTGTGTAGGGAGAATTTTTTGGAATTTTCTAGCTGTTTTAGGTTCAAAAATTTAAATTTCAAAATATTTATTTTGAATAAAACATTTATTTTAAATGTAGAGAATGTTTTGTGATGTTTATAAAAATGTTTACAACATTTTATAAAAGTTTGAGGTTGAATAAAGATTTCCTTTGATCATAAAATGCATTAAGCATTTATTTATTCATACCTTTAAGTGAGGTAAATGTTGAAATGAGAATTTACTCCTAATTACTTGTTTACGTTTAATTTTACGTTGAACGTTTTTATATTTTGTTATTATCAAAACGTAAAGATGTGAAAGATATTATTAATGTTTTTAGGCATTATATTTTATCAACAATTTTTATAAACTTAAAAACAAACCCTAAAAGCTCAAACCCATCGGGTTATTGTTTCTAAACCAAACGTGCCCATTTTGGATTTTTAAGCTCATAAGCTCTTTTCATAAGCTACAAGCTCGCAAAACTTACTTATTTTAGCTTATAATAATAAGCTATATGCTGCAAATTAATTTCAAGATTAAAATACAAAGTATATGGATTTTGGACTAGTAATGCAAATTGTATATGCATGAGTGATATATATTGTAACTTTTGAAATTATTAAACTTTCGGGTCAAAAGTGTAATTATCCTAAAGTTAAAACCACAAGGGCTTGTTTTGCCATATTTTTAAGTTAAGGTTTAAATGTTTAATATATAATTAAAGGGTTAAAAGTGTGAATTAATATATACCAAGGGTATATATTATCATTTTCATATTCTCAAAGGTATAAAGTGTAATATTTTTATATTAATTATAAAAATATATTTAAATATTATAAGACTCGATTTTATTAAAGCCCAACACATTTGTCGTTATCATTCGTCGATCGAAACACTATAAAATAATTATGTTATATATTTAACATAATTTATCATCCACTAGCTTTTGAAGAAACTTAAAAAGATAAAAACCTATCATTTAAACTATAACGTATCACGTTACTAGGGAATTTCATGTGAGGAGATTTAATTTGGGTAGACGTTTTGACGAGTTGCTGAATTTACAATTTAAAGTGTCCTAGTTCCTCAAACGTTTACTACATGACCTCTGGATTATGATAGCCCGAATAATGATACGATGTTTTCATAAACTAATAAACCAAAATCATTTACGTTAAACTTTATAAAATAAAGTTTTAAAACAATCAAACTAAGACTTAACATATTACCCCAGGTTGCGTGACGAAGCCGTTTATTTCCATTTGAGTCACTTTTGACATCAATCAACTACCTTATCAAGGTGAGTTCATAGTTCCACCTTTACATGTTTTCTAAACTCTGTGGGGAGATACATGCTATAAACCCTGAATACAAGTATTTTCCAACTGTATGAGTTTGTTTGGTAAGACGTAATGAAATGTTAAATGAATGAAATAAGCGACGTAATGGAATAAATGATGTAATGTAATAATTCATTACCCTTATTAATATTGTTTGGTTGGTATGATATGACAGAATGCAATCGATAAAAAAAGACTAAAATCCCCATAGTTAATAAGAAGTGTATTTAATGTGGTTAGTTAATGGTGGACTTTTATGTAATTTTTATTACATTACAGAAGTAATGAAAAAAGAGGAGGGGGCCCAATGGTAGTTTTTGATGTAATGAGCCCTTCATTATAATGAATCATTACACTGTATAATTGTAACCAAACAATATTTTTCCATTCAATCGTAATAACCGTTTCCATTCCAACTTTCATTACATCATACCAAACACTACGTATGCTATCCTGATATATTATTGCCTAAGTACCTCCATTTGCCATAAGGCCCCACTATCATGAACCGTTAATTACTTTGCAAAGAAAGTGCGAATGTTGTGAATAGATCTATTGGGACTGAACTTCCCCGTCCAAGTTCTGGTACATACATGGCCAGCGGACGCATTTCCTTTGAGAACTCCGGGTGTTTGGCAAAGCACTCGCTTGGGGCAACAACTTATGAATAACATTTACTTAAGGCTTTGGTGTCATGAGCTTAGTGCAATAATATAATATTATTTACCATGATAATTGTATTCGTTGCAATTATTACTATTACATTGACTTGTATTCAACTATTACATTTCAAACATGTGAATTTCACTCAACCTTTGTGTTGACCTTTTTAGCATGTTTATCTCAGGTAATTGAGCAACCTATGGCACGGAGTGGCATTGGACTTGAGGACGTCCAAACTTGTTATCATTCAAACTTTATGTTTTCAATGTACTTTGGGACCTCCTTTTTGTAAAACTCTGATATGTTAATGAATGATAACTAAATTTTCCAAAGCGTCTCTTTTGAGTAGTTTTCTATGATTATGACTGTTGATTCATGAAGTAATACCCCCAATTTAGCTTCCCCTGGTATGTCAAATATCGGGGTGTTACAAAACACGAGAAGATCGTAAGATAGAAATAAACATTTTTACCAGTTTATTTGTATTAACAGGTAACAATGCAGTGTTCGACGAGAATATATTTGTCAATCCATTTGCTCCACCATCCACAAGTCCAGCTGGATCATCATCTCAGCATTTGGATCCGTAGAACATGCATACGTTCTATCAACCATACCAACATGACTATTAGTGGACTAAGGATCACCCTTTGGAACAAGTGATAGGACCCTCACGACCAGTTTTGACAAGGAATCAGCTACGGACAGATGGTGAAATGTGCATTTATGCATTGTCCGTGAGCACTATGAAACTAAGCAATGTCGGAGAAGCAATGACCCATATGAGCTTCTCCGGTTCAAACAACTTGATGTATGGGAGTTAGTTCCTTTACCGGATAACATAAAACTCCTTACTCTGAAATGGTTATTCAAAAACACGCTCGATGAAGAAAACACGGTCTTAAGAAGCAAAACTTGTCTGGTTATGAGAGGGTACCGTCAAGAGGAAGGAATAGATTTTGAAGAATCCTTCACTCCAGTTTCTAGGATGGAAGTTATTAGGATATTTTTGGCCTACGCTGCACACAAATCATTCATTGTGTTCCAAATAGACGTGAAAATTGCTTTCTTACATGGTTCATTAAAAGAAGACGTGTACGTGTGTCAACCTGAATCTTTCATCGATGATGATCATCCAAGTCATGTCTACAAGCTAAAGAAGGCACTCTATGGGTTAAAGCAGGCACCGAGGGCATGGTACGACGAATTGTCATAGTTTCTCCTACAGAATAACTTCACCAAAGGAACCATTGATCTAACTCTGTTTATAAGGCGCTTCGATGACGGCATCTTAGTGGTACAGTTATATGTAGATGATATTATATTTGCTTCTACAAACCCTAAGTATACCCAATTATTTGAAGACCTTATAAAAAGCCGCTTTGAAATGTTGATGATGGGGGAGATGACATTTTTCCTTGGTTTACATGTTAACCAATCCCCCCGTGGAATCTTTATAAACCAGTCCAACTACGTGCTTGGTACCCTAATGGAGACTAAACACAAGTTTGATCTTGATAAGAATGGGACTCTCGCCGATGCAACAAAATATTAAAGCATGATTGGCGCCCTAATGTATCTTGCAACAACATATCAAAGCATGATAGGTGCCCACATGTATCTTACGTCAAGCAAACCGGACATTGTACATGCTACTTATTTATGTGCTTGTTACCAGGCTCAGCCAATGAGAAAGAGAAGCACCTCAAGAGTTTAAAAAGGATCTTTCGTCTTTTCTTCGGGGAAACTGTCTATATGGGTCTCTGGTTTTTTAAGAAGGATTCTGGTTTTGAAACTGACTGGATTCCTCAAAGCAGTTCATGCGGGGATGTTCAGGACTCCTTCATAGAGTTTTATTTTCGGTGGAAACTCAAAGTCTTAGGCGAAAATCTGGATGGATGCTGTTATCCTCAAAAAAGCAAAAGGACTTTACGGCGGGGCCTTCAACGCGGAAAGCAGACTTATGTGTTTCTATCCGCTTGATGTGCCCAAGTTCTTTAGATGCGGACACAGTTAACGGATTATGACTTTCACTTAATGAGATTCCTATATATTGTGATTCCAAATCAGCCATAACCATATCCTACAACCCGGTCCAACACTCCAAAACCAAACATAGTGTTGTCTGCTACCATTTCATCAAGGAACACGTAGAAAGGATACGATTAAACTATATTTTGTCAAGACTGATTACCAATTGGCCGACATTTTTACCGAAGCCCTTCCCAGGGAAAGGTTTAACTATTTGGTCAGTCGCCTTGGTATGCGCAGTTTGTATCCACAAGAGCTTGAACGTCTTGCAAAATCACAGTAATTCTTTGTATATATTTATCAGAAAAGAAAAATACAAAATTATAAAACCCAAAAAAGAAAAATACAAAATTATAAAACCCATAAAAGCAAAATACAAAATCAAAAAACTTCAAAAATAAAAAAATAATCTTCTTCGACATGTCTTCAAGAATCGATAACCATTCTTACGTTACCTAGAATGTCGATTTACATTGACACGGGTTGTATTATATGAAGTTTGGAGCGAGAGTTTTACTAAATGTATTAAAAACTTGTCTTTTCTAAACTTTCTATGAATTATGATTACTTCTGATCAGAACTCGGTTTTAAAGAAAAGAAAAGTGTACGCTTCAGTGCGCTTTATCTTCAAAAGAAGAGAAATCTTATTTTTTTAGCATTCTTAACAAAATCTTTTCAAAAGTATGCTCAAAACATACGACTTCTAAGTAAATGTTAGCTTAGTCTATGATTTCTGATTACTTCTGATGAGAACTTGGTTTTAAAGAACAGAAAAGTGTACGCTTTAATGCACTTTATCTTCAAAAGAAGAGAAATCTTCTTGTTTTCAAGCATTCTTATCAAAAACTTTTCATAAGTTTGCTCAAAACATACGACTTCTAAGTAAATGTCAGCTTAGAACTAGTTTTTTAAAAGAAAGGAAAATGTTCACTTATGTACATTATTCCTCACCAACGAGAAATTCATATATTCCCGTTCTTGGGCAAAGTCATATAAACATTCAAAGTTTTGAATGGTCAAGAGAAGTACTAAAGAAATGATAATACATCAGATATATTCAAAATCATTTTCTTGTTGAGCACAATTTTCAAGATATTTCTAAAAGAAATATTCAAAAATCTTTTAAAATTGTGTGCTCAACAAACTCTCACTCCAAGTTTTCACTCTAATCTATTTTTGAGGGGAAGCGTAAATCTCAAAAAATTTCTACAAGTGGTTCATTAAGCATGCATCATCATTCTCCCATGAACATTCATTCTTAAAGTGGATCAACGTACATTAACTTGTATTTTAATTCACTTGTCTAATCAAAAATTTCAAAACATATGCAATTTTTGAGGGGGGGGGGGATTATGATTAAAATGTGATCAACAAGGCTTAATTCGGATAAGATCTTTTAAATATAAGTGTGTTCCTGACCTCGCATGTGCAAAACTCTTTCATAATATGATGCATATGTGTAGGGAGAGCTTGTTAGTGAAACTAAAAACTTTTAGGATGTACTCAAACGATTTCTCAAATATCTTGATTGCTTTTTCAAAGGTTTTATGGATCCGATGGCAATACCCAAAGACCGACCAAGTGATGATTCTCAAGGAGATATAAGGCGATTAAGGATAGGTATTCGGTTCCATGATCCAACCAAAACCAGAGGGATCTACCCAGGGACACTCCAATAGATAGAGTAGAAGTCCTTAGGTATGATTGAAAAAGGAGTAAAGTAAGAACGGGAAAAATGTTATCCAAGGCATGAGTTATCATCAAAATAAACCCAACATGATGATAATGAGGACGCGTTGGTTTAACATTGAAGGGGTTGAAGAATGAAAAAAACTGTATGGATAAAGGGTGTAAAGAAAGAAGCCCTCCACACAACCTTAGGCAGAAACCGAGTCAATGCATAATCTATCGGTAATCACAAAGCTGATTCTGATATTGAAGACAAGTCATCATGGACCCAGTGATGCAAGGCACACCCCTCCCAGCTACTCAGGCTTCTCTCAAAATAATTTTGTTTCATTTCTCACAGAGTAAAACACGCTTCTATCGACTTTCTTATTGCGAGATCGTAAATATTGAAAAGGTGGCGGTCCGCTCCAGCCTCTGATCATAAAATTATAAAAGTGCACTTATAGAGTCTAGGGACAATGAGATCAATCAATATATCTCATTAGGATACAAATCCATATACACTTGTTGTTCATCATCAAGAACACAATTTATAAAATAGTCCAACATAGATGCAAATATAATCTGTGTGAATAAATAAGAATTGACAGATGCTTTTTGAAAGTATAAAACTTTTGATGTGTTTAAAAACTCTTTATTCATTAACATGTCGACTGATTTTCAAACCAGTTTTCTTTAGACTTCTAAGAACTTCATTGTTCTGTGAGGTCGATCTCATGTCCATTAGCCTCAAAAGGGCATATAGGCATGGGAAGACTGAACATGTATTGATGACTCAATCAGTCAAATAGTAACTAACTGATTAACTCTTATCATGCTGTCTGCTTTGGGATGTTCTGGTAATGAAAACTAGCAAGTATAGTAAATCTGAGGCTTATGTGTTAGAAAATCCAACACTTTGAGCTAGAAACCGTATCAAGGAGATTCTTTGAATCTACCTGATCACAAGTAGAGTATCTATACTGTAAAACAGGGAACCGGTGGTTATCGCAACCTAAAATCGATGAATGACAAAGACATATTCGTCCATATTTGTTGTTATTACTAACCTAAACATGCGGGACTACTCGATGGCGTAACTACCACATTCCAGTAGAGTCGCAGTCAAGGCCACATGCTCATACTCAAAGCTCAGATATAAATTTAAAGGCATCAATCAAGACTTGAAGACAGCTCTGAATTATAAAGATACTCTTCTGCAATCTCTGATAAATAAGAACTTTCTCAAATAACAACAAGTACATGATTATAAGTAGATCAAGTCACAAGGTCTATGTTAAGGGAGATTGCCAACTGATGACATCAAATAACGTCATTTTATTGGCATCATTTATCCCATTTATATTGCTCGTTTTATATACTATTTAATACTTAATTGCTTAGTTGTGTAAATCTCAGATATTATTGAGTATTTTGCGAAAGATGGAGAAAAGAGCGTGTTTTGGATCATAAATGAAGAAGTTTGTGAAAGTATACTAAATCTAAAGAATATGATGTATCATTCTAGACGGATACGTTATTTCCCTAGACTTAGATAAGATCAAGACCATTGCTTGACTTTAAAGAATACGCCGTATCAATATCAGCAGACTCGCCGTATAAGATACTTTGGTTAACATTCTGAAGAAACATGATTTCCATCCAATACGTCATATCCAGAGAAGCCTATACGTCGTATCTAGTGGCAGTTTATGAATATTCCAGAATAAAATAATCGTGGAGCCCGATCCAAGTTATCCCAATACACCACTCCAATACGGCCTATCGATCTGTTTTCAGAACCTATACATAGAAAACCTAAAACTTGGTTTTCAGTATGCAAAGACCACCAAGTACAATCTAAAGACGATTTTATAAGCCAAGAAGGTCCTGCAAGTGCCTCAAGTCAATAGGAAAACTCTTGTAATATCTATACTCCGCTATAAGCGTTCGGTTAGCATAACTTTTGTTTATTTAATCGTTCGTCTATGATATTGTATATTGTTACAATGACTATGGGCTAATACCTTTAGGTATTTATCATGTTTATAATAATTTAATGTTTGGTTTTGTTTATATCGATTGTTTACTTATTTGTTCAGTGTTGATTATGTTTATCACTTCATATATGTTTATTTTTGATTATGTATTATTAATCATTCAACTAGATCTAGGATTGCGGTAGAGTAAGACTAGAGTCTGGGTTAAATACTACGTACAACTTATCTATGTGACTCTGGATTAATAGTTTTATCCTAAAAGTTAACCCATGTCATAACAATAAGCCATACCAATAAGCAATAAGCTAGAAAAGAGATAAAGGAAAAATGGAAAATTAGAGAGAGAAAGTAGAGAGAGAAATAAGAGAGAGAGATTAGATTAGAGAGAAGTTTGGTGAGTTACAAATGAAAGCAAATGCAACCAACACCTTCTCCATGTGTGGAGAGGGTCCTAATGTATTACCCCTGATCCAAAAAATGTAGGGTATGGGCTTTTACTAATGGGTCGAGGCTTTGGCTTATCTTGGGTTTGAGCCTTGAAACACGGAGCAATATGTAGATACAATCCAAGCCTGTTGATCTCGCGCATAGCTCTATTACTTAAGACAAGGACTAATTTACGATAAGTAAGATATCGTGTAACATTCTGTGTTCGACTTATATAGTATTAAGGGTCTAACAATCTACCCGCCAAATGTGGAGTTCGTCGTGTCTTTAAACTCCTCCACTGTTGAGGTCTTCTTTGAGTTCTTCTTTTAAGGATATGAAGGACTTGATCTTCTATGTTTACGTTCTTGTACGACCGATAACATTCTTGTAGGAGGTTGTCTTGTTTTATCATTGTCTCCCCCGATGTTGAAGATATGACTTTTGAAGTTTATGATTTGCCTTGTTTATCTTCGGTCTTAGTCTTTGCTTGTTTGTAATGGCTTTGTTCATTCATGCTTTGTGATCTTGATCTTAAGCCTATGTCTTTTGACTTTTAATTCTTAAGATCTTTATCTTGCATCATCTCCTTGACTTGAATCATCTTGATTTGACTTTCTTAATCAACTTATGCTCTTGGCCGACATACTCATACTTATTAAATTCTTTGTTTGACTTATATGAATATAAGGCTAACAATCTTTCCAAAATATGATTCTTGATTTGACTTTGAAGATCTTTTGAGGAGTTTAGCATCAACAATCTTTATGCTGAATGATTGACTTTGAAAGCTTGAGTATGAGTATGTGGTATTGAATCCGACTTCGCTGGTACATGGTTGCAACACCGACGTTTGAATCTGCATATAAACGGTTAGTAATAAACAACAGATATGGATGAAAGTGTCTTTGTCACTTCGTCGAATACGGTTATCAATAACTACATGGTTTCCCGTTAATCAGTAGCAAATCCTGCTGTGCTCAGATTAGAGTGATTCATAATGAGCTTCTTGAGACAGGGTTTCACAGTTCGTTCTAGCCATTCTCGTTACCGGGAGCGTCTCAAAGCAGACAACACGGGTTGAGTGAATCAAGAGTGTTGCTATCTTTCTGTCTTAGAGTCGTCAGATTTATTTTACTTAGATACAGGTTTGATTCACATTAGAAATCACGCACCATCATTTCTACAGTACCAGTTGACATAAAGCGAGAGATTCGCATATGAATCGCGCAAGTCCACTACAAAGAGCTTGTTTGGATGTTGGTCTCAAGAAGCTGATTTCGCATCTGCGGTGAATTACTTAAAGTATCACTCAGGATTGTTCTGGGCAATATTCAAGGATAATGCGTATGCATACTTATTTATTAAAACTTGAGTGACTTTATGGTGTTCAAAAAGTGTATTTTTAACATTGTGTCCTTATGAGATTCATAATTTTGATCTCTTTTGGCTCTAGACTCAATTTATGCGCTTTGGTTTTAGTAATCGGAAGGCTGGAGCTGAATCCACCTGTATTCAATATAACAATCTAGAAGTGAGATGTCATAGGATTACAAGTGTATCTCCGTGACAAATGAGACAAGTTTTTTGAGAGGAAACGCGAATGGCTGGGAAGGGTTGTGCATTGCATCACTGGGTCCATGATGTCATTTTTCAATATCAACAATCATCTTTGTGATTTTGATAGATTATGTATTGACCTAGTTTCTGCCTAAGTTGTATGGAGGGCTGCTTTGTTTTCACCCTTTATCCATACATTTCTTTTTAATTCTTCAACCCCTTCAATGCTTACTAAGACGTCATTACTAACACCTTTTTGTGATTGTTCCAGTGTTAGTCAAGTCTTAGATCGGGCATTATTCCCAATATACTCATTCTGTTCTCCCAATCATACCTAAGGATGCTATTTTCCTATGGAGTGTCTTAGGTAAGATCCTCGGTTCTGGTTGGATCATAGGACTTATTCCTAGCCTAACCACCTTATGACTTCAGAATCGTCATGAAATTAATAGGTTGTTAGGTATAGAGATCGAACCATAAAACCATTTTCTGACATTGTTATTTTGAAAATATATCACCTCTCACACAAGTGTGCTCCGAGATTCTAGACTTGTTCATTGGACACGAAGGCAAAGAGTTGCACTTAGAGTCCTTAAAGATCACATTGTTCTCTATAACATCATTATTAAGTAGATATTTTCTCCCCTGAATTGTTAATAATAAACACTTGGTTCTTTGAAATACCAATTGATTAAAATTTGACATGAAAAATTCCATGGGGAGAAAAATATACCACGATATTGCATAAATTCAATTTCCATATAGCTCCCCTTCAACCGTATATGTGGGATACCAATATTTGTTAATACTTGACATTGGAATGAAAAATTGATATGACACCACAAAATGTTGAAGTCTCGGGTAGAGAGAGTGTATGCCTTAGTGAACAATGTATATTATTCAATTGACATGAGAAGTTTCCACATTTTAATCAGACCAAGATGTGTTTGGATGTAGATAAATGTTTGATCATATGAGATGTATCTTGTGTGTCCTATCTACACCTTAAAAGGCTTGTTTTATAAAGCTTCCCCTGAGAAATTGATTCTATAGAAATGGACCTTCTTATGTACAACAATTCTTTTAAAACTGTGAGAGCGGGGAAGGGAGGTGTTCTTCATTCAGTGTTGATACACCACTATAATTCTAGATCAAATTCCAATTTGTATGAAAAAAAATTCCACACATATTATATTGTAGACAGATTTGGACATTGAAAGTTCTTTTTGGAAAAAATTGTGTTCACGATTTAAAAACACTGTAGAAGACTTTCTTTATTTGTTATAGTAAGAGCACTGAAGCGTAACTTCCGATTACATTCGGGTCCGAGTTATTGCACTGTAATGTACATGAGTCATAGAGAAAAATTTAGAATGACATGTTTTGAAAGCATTTGAAACTCTTGCTGAATTCATTTACACGCAGTTGTCGATGTTAAAAAATCATTCTAGGTACGTTAAAATGTTATCGTTGCAAGAGATCATGAGCTGAGAAGATCTTTTTGGTTAATAGTGTGGAAAAATTGTTTTGATTTTTTTATTTTAGTTTTTTATGGATTTCATATTTTTGTATTTTCTTTTTGTTGGTTTTATATTTTTGTATTTTTCTTTTTCAAAAACATTTATAAATCAAAATAAAAATATTTACAAATTCGATGTTTAATAGATCAAGCAGATTCGTTCTTTTTTGTTCAGAACTCCAGTTCTTCTGGATGTTTAATACATCTCAACCGGTCGGCAGTATGACAAGATAATTTAAATCCTATTGTCCGAGAGCTTTAGTAACAAGTAGCTACCTGGTATTCAGTTCTGAACGAGAATAATTCAAGACATACCATTTTTCAACCTATCCCTGTATGAAATGTTAACTGGACAGTCGATGTACTTGGTAACTAGGAATTGCTAGGAGTAGATTGCACGAGTATGGCTATGGCTTGCCTTTGAGTCAAAATACATAGGTATTTTTATCAAAGGTAAAAGCCATAATATGTGGCTGAGTGATTACTCAACATAGAACTGTGACGGCGCATACACGCAAATAACAGATACATTCTGCGGGTTTAGCTGAAGACAAGTTGAAGTGCGCAGTTCTTGTCTTTCCTTGGACATCGACCAACTGACTAAACTTTATTCACCTCTAGAAATTGTAGTGCCATGAGAAGTACTTTTACGTGTAATCAGATAGTGCCCCGCGTGATCCGAATCCTAAAAACGAGTCTAGTTCGAAACTCGGTGTCCTTTCGGCATACCAAAAGTCCCATGTTAATGGTATCTTTTAGGTATCGAAGAAATGATATGATCTTAACCGCAGTGAGATGGTTTTCTCAGTCGGTTTCGCTTGATGAAGCAGAGCTCAATAACATGTGTTGCTATGATACAAAGATTGGTTCTACTTGCTAGTTTAGGTACATGATTGTTCCGACCATACTACGATATTTCGTTTTGTTTCGGATGAGAATACACTCAAGCATAGGCATTCAAGGTGTTTATAGATCATTGGGAGTACCAATGCTGTCTCGTAGCCATTGGAGTACCAATGCTATCACATGAGGTCATACCATACTTTTTAAGTATCTCTTGAGCATACTTAGCTTGGTTTATAAAGATACCACGAGGGGATTGGTGGATCTGAATTCCTAAAAAGAATTTTAGCTCCCCCATCATAGACATTTCAAACTTGCTGTGCATTAATTTTTCAAATCGTTTTGAATGTTTTGTGTTCGTAGAACCAAAAATAATGTCATCAACGTAAATTTGCACAAGCAATATGTCTTCCCCATGTTTAGTTATGAACAAAGTTGGATCAATAGAACCTTTTGAGAATCCTTTGGATACCAGGAAGTTGGAGAGTTCATCATACCACGCTCTTGGGGCTTGTTTGAGTCCATATAATGCCTTTTTGAGACGGTATACTTGGTCGGGATGATATGGGTCAACAAATCCATCTGGCTGGTTTACGTACACTTCTTCCTTTAGAGGACCGTAAAGAAATGTTGTCTTGACGTCCATCTGGTATACTGGAAATGATTTGTGTGTAGCATACGCAACGAATAACCGGACAACTTCCAACCGAGCAACTGGTGCAAATGACTCCTCGAAATCAATTCATTCCTTTTGAGCGTATCCCTTAGCTACAAGATGAGCTTTGTTGCGAATTACAGTATTTTCCTTATCACGTTTGTTTTTCCAGATCCACTTCATGTTAATGACATTTTTGCAGATTGGTCTGTCGACTAATTCCCATACATCTAATCGATCAAACTGGTGAAGTTCTTCTTGCATTTCTTCAATCCATACAGAATCAGCCATGGATTCTTTGATTATCTTTGGTTCGGTTCGACTCATGGTGAGTGCGAACATACACATCTCACCATCTGTTTCTAGTTGACGTCTTGTTCTAATTGATTGAGAAGGATTTCCGTTCTAACAGATGATCTTTTGTCTAACGATGTTCAGAAGGATCGTGTTGATAGAAGGTATGCATGTTTGACGAATCAACATGACAAGTCGATGTCTCCCCTCGTTCTTGTACCGGTGTACAAAAGATGTTGATAAATTCGTCTTCTTCAACTTATGCATTTTCTTTATTGGTTTCTGCTTGATTAATGTTCTCAGTAGCAGTGACAGTTGGTGCTTGAGTGGGTACTTGACTTGTAGTTTCTGGTGTTGTTTGAATGTTCAATGGAGGTGTATCTACAGTAACGGTTGTTAAAGTAGATGGAATTGTGTGTTGTTGTTAACGTTGATTAGGTGCATCAGCAGTAGTTACAACAGAAAGACTTTGACACAACTTGAGTAGTTCTATTGAGTAATTCATCAAACATCGGGCTAAATAGCAAATCCAGCTCATTTGACGTTGTTACTACCTCAGCTGCCTGAGGAACATTTTCTTGACTTTGGGGATCGGGACTTAAACTGTCATGTTCAAGTGCCATAGTCGAACATTGTAGAACGGGGTCAGAACAAATGTGATCTGACGCCATTTGAGGCAATTCGTCAAAGTTAACATGAATGGTTTCAACTATCACTCTTGTTATCTTGTTAAATACCCTGTAAGCTCTTGACTGAGTAGAATACCCCACAAAAATGCATGCATCACCTTTTTCTTTCATTTTGTCAAGATTTCACCATCTCTGACGATGTAGCAAAGAGAGCCAAAAATGTGAAAGAACTTAACAAACGGTTTTCGGGAATTGATGATGTGGTAAGGTGTTTTCTCATGTCAAGGAATTACGAGTGAACGGTTTTGAGTAAAACATGCTGTTGCAATTGCTTGAGCCCAGAAGAACAAGGGAACTTTTGCGGTGCTTAGCATTGTTCGAGCAGCCTCAACAAGAGTACGGTTTTGTGTTTCGACAATGCCGTTTTGTTCAGGTATTCGAGCAGTTGACGTTTCATGTCTTATACCCTCTTTTGCAAAGTATTCATGAAGAGTTTTATTCAGAAATTATGTGCCTTTGTTAGTTCGAACTGTTCTAACTTGAGCATGAAGTCCTCTTTGAACAAGTGTGAGGAAATCAATGAGAACTGCAAGTATTTCGTCTTTGGACCTCAAGAAGCGAGTCCAAGTATATCTGGAGTAGTCATCAACAATTACGAGAACATATTTCTTTCCATTAATGCTTTCTACCCGCATGGGACCACATAACTCCATGTGTAGAAGTTGTAACTGTCTTTTGAGCTTGGGGTAGTCTTTGTGTGAAAAGACTTTCGTTTGGCTTTCCCCAACTCACAAGAAGAACAAAGATGATCTTTGACGAATTTTAACTTTGGAAGACCAATCACAATATCATTCTTTGAAAGCAAGTTGATGGTGTCGAAGTTTAGATGAGAAAGACGACGATGCCATAACCATGCTTGGGACGATGTCGCTTTAGCCATTAAGCAAATTGGATTGGGAGTGGATGTGTCTTGAAGAGTGATGGAATACAGATCTGTGCCACGAGAACCTGTGAGAAGATCATTTCCCTTCAAATCACGGATATAACATGTAGACTTCCGAAAAGCAACTTCCAAATCCGCATCACAGAATTGACCAACAGAGAATAAATTGTGATTCAGCCCTTCGACGTAATAAACCCTTTTGATAGTGATTTTTCCTTGAACCAGATCTCCATAACCAAGAATCGGTGCAATTTGATCATTCCCAAACTTCACCGTACCCAGAAATTTCTCCACAAAATTAGTTAGAAGCTTGAGATTTCCCGTCATGTGCTTTGAGCACCCAGAGTCGACGATGAATAGGATTATCTCTACGAGCTGCAAAAGAATTAGAAGACAATGGAGTATTTGACACAGTGGAACACCTAGGAGTCATAGGTTCCAAAATATTAGCAGTTCTAGATGCATTTCCTAGAGGCATACTAACATTTGTGTTGACATTTCCTATTTTGGACTTAGGTTTCCATTTGTATCCAGATGGTGTAAACTTAGGATACCACCAACTACATGTCTTACTAACATGCTCATATAGCTTCTTAGTTGTGTGTCTAGGTTTCTGGTTAGTGGAATCTGAAGCAACTGTTCTCTTAAGGGGTGTTGCAACAGATTGGTTCACAGTTCAGTTGTTTTCTCTAGTACTAATAGGCACATCCATGGGAATTTTAGTCCTAGAATTCACGCCATTAATATAATGAAGAACACACATATCATGATTATCATTCAGCACACATTTTCCACAAGTAACACAAACAAAGTTTACATTCGAGGTGGTAGCATTCAAACTGTCATTACACACAGTTACATATGTTTTATTATTTGAAAACTTAAAATTCCTACGGTGGTCTTCTACTTCTTGCTTCTTCCCTTGACTATTGTTAGGCATGACTCTATCTTCTAGTTTATTGCACTTAAGCTGTGGTCTGCTTACACTAGTAGTGGGAATTACTCATGTAGAGAAAGACACGCGTTTGTTAGTTTTCCTAATGTCTTGAGGCAACTGTGGTGTTCTAGTTTAATTAGGCTTTGTGTGCACTTTATACATTCCTGGAGCAATTACATTGGTGTTCTTTAAGATTGACTTTATATTCTGAGGCAAAATCTGTGCAGTGACTGGTTTTGAAAAATCATTTCACATTATTTTTGCTAACTGACTTTGACTTTGAAAAATCTTTCTTTTCAAGAGAATCTGAAAAAGTAGCTGGTTTACCTAAAATTGATTGTCTTTGACCTTTAAAAGCATTCGGTTGTCGAATAACTAATGATTTTTCAAACTTAGTTTCCACAGATTTTCCTTTCATCTTTTCAATGTGTTTCTTCAACTCACTTATTGTAATTCCTTTGTCTTGTAGTTGAGCTTTCAAGTCTTGAATTTTAAAGTATTGTTCACGTTCTTTCAGAAATTCCTTTGACTGATTTTCTTTGAAAGATTTGTCATTTTTTATCTTTTCTTTGCATTGTTGTAAATCAAGTTCAAGATTAATCGCATGTTTCTGTAGTGCTTCAAAACTCTTTGACATTGTTCTACTTTTTAAAAGCTCTTTTTCAAGATGTTCATATTTTTCCAAAGTTTTCAAATAATCACATTGCAAATTACTGACTTCATCTATATCAGTGTACACACCAAGTATTGCATTTATGTGATCAGCATAATAATATTCCCTTGAAAGTTGGTCGATTTTATTCAAAAACTATGTTTTTTGAGTTTCTAGTTGAAATTTGAGAGTGTCTACTTCATGTTCAAGAGAATTAAAGTATCTCAAATCATCTACCATTTCCTCGTTCAAACACAAGTGAAATTTTTTTAAGTCCGCATTGATTCTTCTAATTTGGGGGCAAAAATTTTCTTCGATTGTGTTTTGAATGAATGGATCTATGTTACCAAAATATGTTCTTTTAGCGATTGTTTGTTTGCAACGTTCCACTCCATCAAAGATCATGTCAACACTTTTTTTCATTTTTGAAAAGTTTTTTAGAGCTTTTACACTTTTGATCCCACAGAATGGATTCGTCCATTCGTTTTTCTAACAAAGTTGTTTGTTTATGAAAAGACTCTTTGGAAATTTCATTCTTAGAAGATGTATGACTTATCTTTGACTCTTTTGAAAAATAGTGTTGTTCATGCGACTTTTCACGTTGTGGA